>BMAC01000317.1:605629-665613 GCA_014905375.1 Phtheirospermum japonicum | reverse complement strand
TTAATGATATGTGTTGGTGATCTTGGGATTATATAAATGAAATGTGTTTTGTGATTTAATTAGGTACTAGAATTTTGATAGAATTTTGATATATGAGCAGGCCTAGAAAAGGAAATATAAGATATATAAATCTGGAATGAATTTCCAGAAATGTAAAATCTAGAACGGTTATTCAAAAAACCGTTCTAGAACACAAATATTCCAGAACGTCTATTTTAGAGACGTTCTGGAAAGTATACATTTTCAAGAACGTCTTTTTTTAGGCGTTCTCGAAAGTATACTTTCCAGAACGCCCTTTTTGAAGACGTTCTTGAAAGTATACTTTCCAGAACGCCTTTTTTTGGAGACGTTCTGGAATGTATACTTTCGAGAACGTTTGTTTTAGAGACGTTCTCGAAAATTTATTTTCCAGAACGCCTGTTTTTTAGGCGTTCTGGAAAATGTATTTTCGAGAACGTCTTAAAAAGGACGTTCTGGAAAGTACTTTCCAAAGCTGCAAAACTGACTTTCTAGAACGGCTGAAATTTTTTTAAGAACGTCTCTGAAAAACCGTTCTTGAAAGTCTGACAATCAAGAACGCCCTGCTAAGGCGTTCTTGATTGTCAGACTTTCAAGAACAGCTCCATACAGAACGCCTCAGCAGGGCGTTCTTAATCTGCAGAAACAGGCGTTCTTAAAAGTTGTTTCTGCACTAGTGCAAGTTGAGCCAATTGTATGACTGAACTGCTTGCGATTCCATATTACAATCCAAAAATTCTGTGCATAAGTGATTATCCTCATCTTTAGAAACATCACAATTGAGAATATGAAAGTAAGGTAAAGTACCGATAATTCATCTCCATGTGAATTGCACGCAGACACCTTATCATACAGCTCTCTATATCTAATTATTTCACCATCATCTCAAGTATAAATATAACGATGTATTTATTTGTACCTGCATAATGTTTTTAGGGATCTAGACCCCCACTACTGATATACAAAACACTAATTTAACCAATTTTTCATTAAACTTGATATGAACACCACAAATGGTTAAAGTCCTATTTCCAGTATCGAAATTGTTAATCGAAGGTTTAATCAATCTCAAATCTAGTTTTTTCAACATTATGAGGAGAACACTCTGAATCTAAGACAATTAATTTGTAGTCACTATTTCTACTGAGTCTTATATTTGGAGATAGCAAACCTTATATTTGGTGTGATGCATAAGATCAGTATCCTCCAGTGTCCACTGCACCCCGTCCCATCTCGCCATCGGTGAGCACTTGGAATAGCACGGTGTCAACATGCCGGTTATGGTCTATTTGTAGTATAGGGCGGTGTTCCCATTGAGTAGTTCCTACATGAGCGTTTGTTTGCACTGTTGACTTTCAGATTCATTGGTCCATCAATCGCTTTTGTTGATTTTCAAAACACATGTGAAGTACGATAACGTATGAGTGGTGAATCAATGGGATGCGGGATAAAGCATTTATAAACCCTCAAAATGTTTGTTACGGTAAGGTCAGAATTAAGAATCCCCATTTTGAAGGGGATAGTGACTGCTTTTTTTTTTTCAATTTGATAGTGATCATATCCTATAATCATGCATTGAGTTCTTCTACGGACTCGATACATATAACTCCTCGATCCCCCCCATATATATATATATATATATATATATATATATATATATATATATATATATGTGTGTGTGTGTGTGTGTGTGTGTGTGTGTGTGTGTGTGTGTGTGTGTGTGTGTGTGTGTGTGCGTGTATTCTATCATGCGTCTCAACGATCAAACTGGAAATCCATCCCAACAAAATTTGGGCTTGCATAATAACTCTCGACGCCGATTATAACACGTTCTCCATAAACTCAAGGGTGGGCTTGAAACATTGATGAGTAATCAAATATTGTGCGCTTGTTTTTGAATTAATCATATTAGAGTTCTTTTTAAATTATTACTAACTTTAGTAATTTTTTAATTTTTACTAATTTGTAGCACCTTGGTCAAGATTCAAGTCCGAGTCCACTCAGATTGACCGTTCATGAAATAAGGCGTGGAAACTTCTCGCTACTATTCTTGTTCGAAAATGCCCTCTTGTTCTTTCTCATTTCAAGGAAAAGGTGCGGAAGGAAAAGGAAACAAGGTCTTTTGTTCTTTAAGCCATGCTATTAATAAATTATCATCTCGTGATTTTAACGAGAGTAACGAGGTTAATAGTTCAACTGATGACCATTCCTAAGTAGTGATGAAAGCATACAGAAAATTACGTTGCTTTTCAAGGGTACACAGGTAGAAAAGGCTTCAGTGTTAAATATGGTATTCAACACGCACAAGGAGGCAGATTCATTCTACTTTAACTATGGCAGCCAAATGGGGTTTGATGCACGAATGTGCCACACAAGATTCAACAATGAGGGTATCATGAAAAACAAGAATGGAATGTTCTCGTGCAGGATTTCATAGGAATAGTGGAAAGGGACAAAAACGAGCTCGGAAAGAAGACACCGCATATAAGATGTAATTGTCTTGCTTGCTTCCAAAACGCCAATAATAACCAGACAAGGGTATATAAGGTTACTAAATTTCATGTCTCCCACAATCATGCTCTTGAAACTCCTGCAATGGCCCACCGGCTAAAGGGTAACAGGTGAGATGATTAGTGTTAATGGTTTAAAATTTTATCTAGTGTCAAGTTTTACTTTTTATTTTTATTGCCACTTTGGATCACACTGTGGTTTATTTAATTTTTGTGCAGTTGTTTATCTAGAAAACATATCCTCAAGAATTATTTGTTGTGATTATGATTATTAAGTGTACAGATAACACATTGGCAACGTTGTGGTGCTCACTAAAATACATCAAACAGGTTGAATGATTTTGTTTTGTGCACACTTAATTTTTTAGTAGTATTTTGAATTTTTGTGCGGCTGTTTATCTAGAAAATATATCCCCAAGAGTTATTTGTTGTGTTTATGATCAATGAATGTATGAATAACAAATTAAAAGAATTGTGGTGTTCGTTTGAAATCATCAAACTGCTTGAATGGTTGTGTATTGTGCACACTTAATTTTCGAGATGAATAACATTTGTGTGCAACTGTTTATCTACAAAGCATATCCCCAAGAATTATTTGTTGTGATTATGATTAATGCGTGTGTGAAGAAATTTCATCAATTAGGTTATATATGTGCGGTAAAACTAAATATGTACATATTATAATGCATTTTCATTCCACAGTTTTTAAGGACACTAAGAATTAATTGTGTCATTAGGTGCATTTCACTACCTCAAAGGGCAACATTGAGCCTCTTAAGGGACTCAGGCATCTGCCCATAACAGAGCATAAAATACTTGGTACAATTAGACGGAGTTTTAGAGAGTTTATCTTGGAGAAAGATAAATTTCTACAACTTCTTAAACAATGCGTTAACGGAATTCAAGAGGTGATTCGTACATTTCTGTTACACTTTTGTATATATTTCGAGTCATGTTTTAGTCTTTGTAACGTCTTCTTAGGTCTAAAATAAGCTATATTGCATGATTTTGCATTATTTAGCCTTTTGCTTAGCTTTTCGACTTTTTATTCAATAATTGGACATTTTGAGCCATTTTTCTTGTTTTTCTCTTTTAGCCGAATCATCTGACAAAACCCGGGAGATGAAGACCAAGAATCTGCGCTCGAAGTAGCCAAAAGAACAATTATCCGACCGGATAAGACCAACAACCGATCGGATAGACTCTCAAGACACCCACCGATTGGATAAGACCTACGTCCGACCGGTCAAGAGTACAGGGATTTTTATCCGATGGGACTAATGACCAATCCGATCGGATTCGAACGTTACAAATGCAGATTTTCGGGATTCTTCAGTTACGAAATGGTTCTGGAGCCTCTAAAACTCAGGAATTTGCAGAGAACACTTATCCTTTCACCCACAAGACTGGATCATATACATTGGAAGAGAAAATTGACAACTTTCTCGACTTTTGACCTATAGCCCTTACAACAATAATATTTAGAAATTCGATCGGTTTGGATAATTGTTGAAGACGGAGGTTCGTGACAAGCTTCCCGGACTCAGCGAGGTTCATTTCATTTCCCAGAATTAACAAGGATTTGGCAAGATTCACCATAGTATCGTGATTGAGAAATCTCACTACTTAGTAATCTCTAAACTTTATCTCGTACTCTAGTTTCATAGTTTATGTTAGATAACGATTTCGTACCATTGTGTTGGATGTTTCATGTGGATCGTTTGTGATTGATTATCTATGAACGATTGTTGACGTTTTGTTTTATGATCATTGGTGATTCGTATTATTCAGTTTCGAATAATTGGTTTGGTTGTTACGTTTTGATTGTGTTTCGTGAATGCATATCAACTGTTTGATTGAATATTTGAATGAGGTTTGGTGGAACGGTATTTAGAATAAGCTATAAAAGTCGTTGTTGAGTTTGTCCATCGATTAAACTACTCTTGTGAAGAGGTTGACGCCCTCGGAGCAAGATAAGTTATAGAGTTTTTCTTATAATTAAGTATTTTGGTGATTTTCGAAACAAAAACCTCATTGATCGCGTGTTTAGTATTAGAATTTGTGTTCTAATAAACATCGTTGACTCCGTATTTTTACTCCTCGAGAGATCGACCCGTGTTTAACTTACCGGTATACAAGTGACCCTGTTCTCTTGCGGGCAAGCTAAACCTTTTTAAACATAGACGCGCATTAGTTTAACTTGGATTTTTAATTTTGAAAAGAGGAACACAAAAGCTCGATTCAAAATTTGGCGCCGTTGTCGGGGAGTGGCAAAGGTGTTAACGAAGTTTATTCGTGTTAAATTTATATTTGTTACGTTAGTTTTAGTATTTGGTATACCACTCGATACGTTGAGTTTGTTTGTTGTGTATGCAAGGTCGTAGAGGCCTAAGAGGTGAACTCACACCATTCATAGACAACATCGAACGAGTAGGAAGATAGGAGACTATTCCCTTCCCCTGACGGGAACCAGTCCGAAGCAACTCAAGCCATCATGGGAAATGATTAGAGCTTATTTGTCCTTATTTTTATTAGCATTTTAGTTTGTTTTTCTATTTGTTTTTGGTATAAGTTGGATAATTTAAGCTTAATTTCGTATTTTTATACTTCCAGCTTTTGATCGTAATTGATGAGAATAGGTGATTATTCATTGTTTTTCACTTTAAAGTTAAGTAACCGGAAGAGTTCAGCGCGTAAATAGATGAAGTTCGATGTTCAAGAGTGGAGAATGAGCTTTCCGGTGAACGAGTAGCAGAAAGATCAAGAGAATGAGACGTACTCTCAGTAGCGTCGATCGACGCAAGCATCGACGCTACGTCGACGTGGACCTGACCCACGACGGTCGAAACTATGTCGACGCCAAGCCGACGCAACTCTCTGAAGCGTCGATCCATGACCACGTCAGTCGACGCCCCTGCCCAGTCGACGCGAGCGCACCGGCAACGTCGACGCCGAGCCCCTGTCCGCGTCGGTCGATGCGAAGTCGATGTGACTGCCCAGAAATGCATTTTTAGGTTTTCTTGTGTGCCAAGACATGCTATATCTATAAATACCCTTTGTATTTCGAATTTTGAGGAGAGACACGACTACCTAGGGTTAGAGAGCACAAAAATATCGCATTTACACACTCCGTTACGAAGATAGAGATTGAGATTGAAGATTCAAGTCCCTTACGTTCAAGATTCACTTCAAGTCAAGATCTCTGTTCCAACTCCGGGCTCGCTGGAGATTTTTATCGCTTTTAAGTTTCAATAAGTCTTCTAAACTCTTAATTGCTTTCTTAGTTAAATTCTAAGTTAATTTTAGGGTTAGATAATTAGTTCTCAATTTATTTTATGCTTGATACTTTGGATGCTTTAGATTCATCTAGTTTGTTTATGCAATTTGATTTATGCTTAATTTCCTATTTTTAGATTTGTTACTATTATTCATGAGAATCGATTAGGTTTAAATTGTCGTTGCGCTTTACTGCTAGTTTAGTTATTTATTATTTCTTAGGATAATTTAATTATTGCTCTTAGATTTAGTTGGTAATCTAGTTTGAAATAATTAGTTTAATTAGTTTTAAATCTAATATTGCTTTAATTTATAATGATTAAATCAAAATCTTCAAAAACCCCCCCAATTTGTATGTATTATATGTTTACTTGTGATTGAGAAAAACATCTAAGAGACCGAACAGTTGTCCTCGAGAGAATCGACTTGAGTCGGCTTACCACTCTACAAGTTCCTCGTACTCTTGCGAGCAAGCTTGCGTGTTTAAAATTAAATATCTTAAAAAGGGGTGCACAAAAGTTTGGATCAAGAAACAATCCACTTAATGGCGGCCGAGGAACCGGAGGGAGAGGAGAAAGAACAAATGGTCGAGGAAGAGGGCAAGACAACCGCAACCCTCCTCACGATCAACCATATGGCATGCCACCCGAAGATGACATGCAAAATCAAGATCAAACCCAAAATGAGGATGCACGAGCGTTTGCTCAAATTGAAAATCAAGAACATGATCATGATGAAGAACCAAGAGGACACGAGGTCCTTGAAAATGTTAATCCATCGGCGCACAATAGGGTACCACAACCCCATGATGACCGCCGAGTTTTATGGTCGGAGCAACCAGTCGATAGAACGCCACAATATTTCAGAAACTGAGAGGAAGCTCGAGCTTTCAACGCATGGGCAAACCAAAGATTCAAAGACAACTATGTTGGAAATGGATGGCCTCAGCCCCGAAACAACCAACAAAATCACTTTAAATTTGAGAACCGAGCATGAGGACCAAATCATCCAAGAAACGGGAGGAATGAGCCAATGCACCATGTTTGGAACAATGACGAGTACGACCAACAATATGAAGATGAACAATACAATGTTGGAGGAAGAAACTTTCGTGGAGGGCGAGGGCAACGATATCTAAATGAACGCCGACAAAGAGACCTCGTGTGCCCGACCATTGACCCATATAGTTCAGCCATTGTCTTAAGCCCCGCGGAACGAGACTATGAATTGAAGTCTAACATTGTCAGCCAATTGACAACGTTCTATGGTATGGCAAACGAGAACCCACTAAACTTTATTCGAGAATTTTACGCGGCGGTGTCCGGAATTCCAGCATTTGGCTTGAACGAGAACCAACTAAGGATGAGATGTTTTTTGAGTAGCTTGAAGGACAAGTCCAAACAGTGGTTATTGTCATTGCAACCCGATTCCTTAACTAATTGGGATATGGTGTTCAAGAAGTTCGTGGGCAGATTTTATTCGGCTCAAATGACGGCGAAACTAAGAAGAGAAATCACCAACTTCGAACAAATGGATGGAGAACCATTCCACGAGGCAAGGGAACGATACAAAGGACTCCTACATGCATGCCCGCATCATAACAATAGTCCCGAAATGGTCAACAACTATTTCCACAAAGGATCGTTGCCAGACTTCAAGCAACAAGTCAAGAACAAGGCTGGAGACTTTGGAGACTTAACCGCGATGGAGGCATGGGATTTGTTCGAACATTTGGGTGAAAAATCAAGGTAAACAAGTTCGAGACCAAGGAAACTTATAGTGAATGAAGTATCACAATTTGACATCAACCACTACCACCAGAAGTGGGCGACCCATGGAGTTTCTGCATCACGATAACTCTTGTGGATGGGCAAAAAGCGAGAGGAATGCTCGATTTAGGCGCATGGATCAACTTGATGCCTTACGCCCTTTACTAACAGTTCAACCTTGGGGAGATGAAACAAACCAGTTTAAGACTTCAGTTAGCCGATCGATCAGTGTGACATTCTGGGAGTGGTCGAGGATGTTTTGGTAGAAATCGGTACCTTAGTAATCCTCGTGGACTTTATGATATTAGGTGCCGGAGAAATTGCAAAATCGAGCAAGGAGCACACGATTCTTCTTGGTAGACCTTTAATGGAAACATCACACACCTTGATCGACGTGGGCCGCGGAAAGATGACACTTTCAGTGTTTGACGAATCAGTTATGTTTTCACTTAGAGACATTCAAAACGTTCTTTCACACTCAATGGAACCCGATTGCTCATATCTCGATTCAGTAGATCAATGTGTGAAAGAACTATTCAGTATCATACTTTTTGGGGAATGGAACGTCGAGGATGACGATTTTAACACGGAGGGGGTGGTCGACTTATTTGAGATCGAATAGGAGCACGAGAGCAAAAAATCTTTTCAACCCGTGTTAGAACCCAAAATGGAGTTGAAGCCACTTCTAAGCCACCTCAAGTATGTTTTTCTCGAAGCCAACGAGAGAAAACCGGTGATAATTTTTGCAGAACTAGCCGAGCATGAAGAAAAAGAATTGATCGAAGTACTTAAAAAGTACAAAAAAGCTATTGGTTGGAGCATCGGAGACATTAGAGGGATAAGTCCGGTGACGTGCATGCATCAGATTGAGCTAGAAGAGGGAACCAAACCAATAAGGGATGGGCAAAGACGCTTGAATCCGACACTTCAAGAGGTAGTCACAAAGGAAATCTTCAAACTTATTGAAGAAGGAATTATCTACCCCGTGTTCGATAGCGAGTGAGTTAGCCCCGTACACGTCGTTCCACAGAAAGGAGGCATAACAATTGTTGAAAACGTGAAGGGAGAGGTTGTTCCTACGCGCTTAACCATCGGGTGGCGCATGTGCATTGACTACCAAAAACTCAATGCAGCAACAAGAAAGGATCACTTTCCACTTCCATTCATGGATCAAATGCTCGATAAACTGGCAGGGCACGTATATTATTGCTTTTTGGATGGCCTTTCAGGTTATTATCAAATAGTGATAGCTACAGAAGATCAAAAGAAGACTACATTTACGTATCCTTTTGGCACGTATGCTTACCTGAGGATGCCATTCGGGTTATGCAACGCACTGACAATGTTCCAGCGATGCATGCTATCCATCTTCACCGAGTTCATTGACGACTTCCTTGAAGTCTTCATGGACAATTTTTCGGTATATGGTTCATCTTTCTCTCATTGCTTAAATAACTTGTCTAAAGTACTTGAAAGATGTGTAGAGTCTTGTTTGACGTTGAGTTGGGAAAAATCAAACTTTATGGTAAAAAGTGGGATTGTGCTTGGGCATGTTGTTTCAAGTAAAGGGTTAGAAGTTGATAAAGCAAAAATTGATGTTATTGAAACCCTTCCACCACCTAAAGATGTTAAAGGGATTAGAAGTTTTCTTGGACATGCGGGATTTTATCGGCGTTTCATAAAGGATTTTTCTAAAAATTCGCCGCCCGTTGTGTAAATTGTTAAATAAAGATGTGCATTTTGATTTTAATAATAAATGTCTTGATGCTTTTAAATTATTGAAGGAAAAACTCACACAAGCACCGGTTGTAGTTGCACCCAATTGGTCACTACCATTTGAAATTATGTGTGATGCGTCTAACGATGCGGTAGGGGCTGTTTTGGGGCAACAAGTCGATAAATTGCTAAGGGTAATATACTATGCTAGTCTCATGCTAAATAGTGCACAACGTAATTACACTACCACCGAACGTGAATTATTTACTGTAGTGTTTTCATTAGATAAATTCTGTTCTTACATAGTTGGGTCAAAAGTAATTGTGCACACTGATCATGCGGCCTTGCGCCACTTATTCGTTAAAATTCAAAGTAAACCAAGGTTGATTCGTTGGGTTCTCCTTTTGTAAGAGTTTGACGTTGAAATCAAGGATAGATAAGGATGTGAAAATGTGGTTGCCAATCATTTATCTCGCATGTTAGTAGATAATGAGTCTAGTAAACTTGATTTTGTTGATGACATTTTTCCATATGAGGATGCTAACATTATTGAAAACATTGGCAATCCTTTGTATACTGATTTTGTCAATTTATCTTGCATGTAATATTATCCCTAACCACCTTTCTGCACAAGAAAGGAAGAGACTTTTGTCTAAATGCAGAAGTTTATTTTGGGATGATCCATACCAATACAAACGTTGCACGGATGGACTCTATCGAAGGTGTGTGTCGGACTAAGTAAAGAGCGACGTGTTGAGGTTTTGTCATGACGGGGAGGACATTTCGGGAGTCAGAAGACAGCATTCAAAGTCCTCCAATCCGGTTTATATTGGCCCTCACTATTTGCCGACGCACACCATTACTACAAGATATGCGATAATTGTCAAAGGTCGGGCTCGATAGGAAAGAGGAATGAGATGCCATTGGTTCCAAATCCAGTAATCGAAATCTTCGATGTATGGGGCATCGATTTCATGGGACAATTTCTGAAGAGTGGAGAGTATGAGTATATCCTTGTTGGAGTTGATTATATCTCGAAATGGGTGGAAGCAATACCAACCCGGAAGGCCAACTCCGAGGTCGTTCTCAAGTTCTTACACGAAAACATTTTCAGCCGTTTCGAAGTGCCAAGAGCGATAATAAGCGATGGAGGGAGCCATTTCTGTAACCGTGCTTTCGAGCTGTTGATGAGCAAATACGGGGTGAGACACAAAGTAGCAACCCCCTACCATCCACAAACATTGGGACAAGTGGAAACAAGCAATCGACAAATCAAGGGCATTTTGGAGAAGACAGTGAAGCCAACCCGTAGAGATAGGGCGATGAAACTCGTTGTTGCATTATGGGCGTATCGAGCGGCCCACAAAACGATTTTGGGCATGAGTCTTTTTCGATTATTTTATGGAAAGACTTGTCATCTCTCGGTAGAGTTAGCACACAAATCGGAATGGGCAATAAGGAAACTGAATATGGATATGAACGAGGCCGGCTAATTTTGGAAGTTGGAACTAAGCGAGTTAGAGGAAATAAGAAATGATTCTTACGAGATGGCATGGGCAAGCAAACAAAAGATGAAAGAAATGCACGACAAAAAGCTTGTTCCAAAAGAATTTGAGGTAAGGAAACTTGCCTTACTATTTAACTCACGTTTCAAATTGTTTCCAGGAAAACTTAAGTCGGAATAGAGCGGGCCATATTTGATCACCGGTATCAACAAATTCGGGCCCGTCACTTTATATGACAAGAAAAATAACTCCACATTCCAAGTCAATGGTCATAGGGTGAATTTATACTATGGAGACCCATCCCTAGAAATGATCGTGAGGTCATGCTACTTGACGATCCACCTCAAGACTCTTGAACTAAACGAGGTAACGTCTAGTAAAGGGCGTTAAAAGTTTCACTTATTGGGAGGTAAACCAAGTGTTTTTATAATTATTTTTATCGTTGTACGTATTTTTCAAACTGGTAATCGTTATTTATGCTTTAAAATTATTAGAAAGCTTAAAGTCAACCTTCAGCGCAGCCATCCGATCGGAGGGATGAAGGAGACCGGTCGGATCAAACTTTCTGGACTACCATCCGAACGGACAATGGTAATGACCGATCGGACAGGAAAATGCATACAATCCGATCGGATGTTGCGGCAAGATCAGTTGATTCTGAACGCGGATTTGGTAAGTGTATTACGCAAGGTAAGCCTGATTTGATGAGGATTATGCTGAATATTGGCTGATTCTCGATTTTTTATTTTTGGTAATCAAGGAAAAAAATTAGGAATGACCCGATTTTCAAAGATCCTTAGACTCCATTCTCCTAAGCCTCTTACCCCTATAAAAACCCATCGTAAGAGTACTATTCTTCACAATTGTCTTCTTCTTTACAAACTCATGGTGTTTGAATATTCATTGAGAGCCATGAGCGAAAACCCACCTACCGCCAACTTTGGTTATGGTTGGTTCACTAGAAAAAGTATGAGGATATGGTGGAGAGGTTTGAAACAAAATCGGAGGAGTAATGGGATACAATGAACGAGCTAAGGGCCGACATCTCCAACTACATCTATGAGGAGATTACACTAACGGAGGACATAGACACACTCCATAAGTACTTGTCCAGGGCGGATGACAAGAACATCGAACTAAAGGCTAGAATCAACAAGATGCAGGAGGAAATTAAGGACCTCGAAGACGTGGCCTATGGACCTAACCCACCCCTAGCCCGAACAGCATTATAGGATCTTAGTCCTTTGTTTACCTTATGCGATTATGATCAGGATTTGGCTTGTTTGGTTGAGTTCTAGTTTGAATAAGAGAAATTATGCTCAATTTGAATAAATAAAAATTTGTGCTTGAATTATTTATTGTTATTTAACGAATTTTATTTTTGTGAGTATTGCAGGGACAAATTAATGTACATAAGTAATTAAAATAATATCTATCTATATATATATATATAATATATATATATATATATTATATATATATTAATATATATATATATATATATATATATATATATATACACGAAAAATATAAAAAACACAATAAAAAATATATTCATAAAAATAAAATAAATTTTTCCGACTAACAGTACCATCCGACCGGATCAAACACACTGGACTCGCATCCGATCGGACAACAGCATAATCCAATCGGACGACTACGTAGATTTTATAAAAGTCAGGTTCTTAAACGTAAAAATCTCATAATTCAATTAATTTCTCTCCTGTTTTTACAAAGCAACAGAGAAAAATCATTTTCAAGGAAATCTTAATCCGTCATTCTTGCAAACAAACATATCTGATCGGAGAACTACATTCAAGCGATCCATCCGTTCGGACGAAAAAGAGAGCAAGCCCAAATTGTTCCTTCAAACATCAAGAACACGATTTGAGATTCAAAAGGTAAAGAGGCTTCAACTCAAACTATTTAACTGCTTGGGAACTGATTTGCAGGGGTTGTGAAAAGGGGAGTGATTGTTGGGAGAAATTGGAGTTGATTTTTGGTTGAAAGTTTGCTACACGGAAGGTGTTCGACGAAAGTCCTGAGAGAGGTTTTTGTCCTATAATTTGTGAAATCTTAACTGTAATGCCTTCCGGTTCAGGAACAAGGAAGGGCAGCAACTCGGGAAAAGGCCGGGGGAAAGAAACGACCAACGCCGGGGGAGGGTTGGCTCCGTTCAAATTGATCGACGAGAGGGAGGTAGCATTGTTTAAATTCTTGATCGCAAGGGATGTCTACTCTCCTTGACATATCGATGTTGACCTTTGGAACCGCAAAATCGTGTTGGGCGATAAGACGGCGGAGAAGTTCATGGCGGGCATCAAGGCCCTCAACTTTGAGAATTGGGCGGAGGTTAGGCAACCCAGGCACCAACTTCTTATGTTGGAATTCCTCACAACGTACAAGCCGATTGCCGATGGCTCTTTCGATTGCCAACTACGCGACCAACCCCTCCACACCTCAAAAGGAGATATCGACGAGATCTTCAAAATAAACAGCAACAAACCGGGGGACGAGTCGTTTCAACACGATAATTATGACAAGAAGGTTTGGTGGGAGAAACTTACGGGAGCACCACCGGAGCTCGGATGCCATTTTCCACGTCATTACGATCAAACGCAATGTAGTTGACGTACAAGTCTTTCATGCAAGTATTTTTGGGGAAGGAGGACATAACTCGAATATCGTCGTCCGAGTTATGAGCATTGTGGATCACGCACCACTGGGGTCATGCGAGATTGTATCCACTCTTGATCGAAGCGATAGAAAATGTTCAACGAATGAACGATAAGAAGACGGCGAAGCCCACCTGGGGCACGTTCGTCACCGAGCTCACATGGCACCATGGAGTCGACCCTTACGATGACGATGTTATATATCTGAGCGTGCCTATGCTTGTTGAAATCAGAACTTTCAACGGTCGGAACATATCCATCCCGACCTTCATGATGGGCGCGGAGAAGACGAGGGCCGAAGCCATTGAAGACATTGACGACGACAAGGACGAAGATGATAATGACTACGATGATGATGATGATGACGAGGATGAGGAAGAGAATGAGGAAGATGATGAGGAGGACGAGGATGATGGAAACACGGGTTTCCAAAGTTACGAGCACGATAACTATGGGGGAAGCTCGTACGGAGAAGGGTCGGGTGATCATTATTATTACTCGGAAGCGTGATGGAGGCAACAACAGGATTTCCAAGTGAGCAAGATGGATCAAATGAGGCAAATGAGCCTCAATCAAGAAGAATACGCTCAGAACACTCGCCAGGATGCGTGGGAAGCAAGAGAGGAAGCAAGAACGTTTCAAGGTTCCTTGGAGATATTGGACGCCAACATGACACAAACGAACCAATATCTCGCCAGGTTGAACGACAACGTCCAAGCCAACCACGGATACCTCGTCGCCATTGATGAACGATTGACAAGGATCGAGCATCGCTACCCACCACCACCTCTGGACGACATGGACCAATAAGCGGGCCTGTGCCCCAATCTGTATCATATCTATACAAACTTTTACTTTCTTTTAGTTTTAATTTATGTTCGGTGTTTGAGCGTCTGTATTTAAATAATTGATTCGAATCTATGCATGATTGAACTGTCCCTACCCCTTTATTATTTATTTTGGTCAGCAACCAGGAGTTTGCTAATTTGTTTTTTCGGGGTGGGGTGAAATCGGTCGATTTTCAGCCGAAACAGGTATCATCCGGTAGGACGGGAGGGATATCCGACCGAATAAAACACACTGTCCTGTTGTCTGACCGAACAGCAACATTCACTGGTCGGACATGTCAATTACACATCATCCGGTCGGACAGGTGATATATCTGATCGGATGGAACTGTTCGCATGCATAATTCAAATTGTTGTTATCATTTTGTTCTAGGGCTTTTAATTTAGTAACTACGTATGAATTAATCAACTGTTTATTTTAACCTATGTCGAAATCATTCCCATACTTATTGTGTTTGTACTGGCATGCCTGTCGAGATCATGTATAATGTGATCTATCGTTAGAGTCTTTTGAGCTTGTTTAGTGCAAAATTTTCAAAACCTACTTATATATATATATATATATATATATATATATATATATATATATATATATATATATATATATATATATATATATATATTGAAACAAAATTTAGTCGTTAGCAATTTTGTGAAGCTTTCAAAACTCGATCACCTTGCTTTCAAAGTTTTAATAAAACCCATGTGAGAAGCCTTGTGTGATTACCAACATTACATGCTGTGATTCGATTTTATCCCTTACGGCAATAATATTTAGAAGTTCAATCGGCTCGAATAATCGTTGAAGATGGAGGTTCATGACAAGCTTCCCGTATTCAGCGAGGTTCATTTCATTTCCCAGAATTAGCAAGGATTTGGCAAGATTCACCGTAGTATCGTGATTGAGAAATCTCATGACTTATTAATCTCTAAACTTTATCTCGTAGTCTAGTTTCATAGTTTATGTTAGATAACAATTTTGTACCATTGTGTTGGATGTTTCATGTGGATCATTTGTGATTGATTATCTATGAGCGATTGTTGACGTTTTGTTTTATGATCATTGGTAATTCGTATTATTCAGTTTCGAATAATTGTTATGTTTTGATTGTGTTTCGTGAATGCATATCAATTGTTCGGTTGACGTGTTAATTATGATTATGTGCAACTAGAGTACAAGTGATATGTGTATGAGGTTGAGTTTATAACTTTTCAAAATAGTTTGTAAACTAGTCAAGAGGCTCTTCATAAAGTGATTGGGCGACGGACCTGTAAAATAAATAAGATTTACAATTCTCGTGGTGAAGTGAGTCTTGTACAAGGTCCTATTTTAGTTGTTTTTGAACATGTCAAGTGACCACATCCTCTCACAAATTGGCTATTTTTCGTTGACATGTGAAAAAAAATCTACTCGCCCAACATCAATCACAATTTTCCACAAAGTAAACCAAAAATAACAAGTAAATGTAGCAAAAAATATAGTGAGTAGAAACTCATTTTCAAAAGCCTTACTACCGATCCACTTTTGATACAATATTCAAAAGATGAAATAAAACTACAGTTCCTGCCATATTACCAATCAACTAGCCACTAGCCAAACTACATAAACCACTATGGATGAAAACAATGCCCGAATAATTTAGCGGAAGGTATTTAGCTCCACGGTGAAATGTAATTTGCACGAATATGCTTCACGTCTCAAAAACTTGATGAACTTCAACAAAAAAACACCACAATTATCCCTACAAGATTTAGACTATTTGTTAGCATGATTATGATGACAATTTTTAAAGTACTTAACTCAATAAGATAATTACCTATTTTCTAGCATAAGGCATATTTTTGTGACAACAGTGAACCGAATCATCTTGTATGTCTCATCTACATTGAGATGAACCAAGCAAGGGACAATAACAGACACATGTATCCTATATTCATCAAGCTCACTTCATCTAATGTATTTTGGTACACTATTGCAGATTTCAATTATGCGCAACTTAAGATCAATCTTGAATGTAATCTAATGATTGCAATGAAACAAGAAATGCACAAGAAAGTTCACCTTTTCCAAGGTTTGCCTACCATTGGATCCACACGGTTAATGTGTTTGGTTAGTGTCTCACAAATAATCTCACTAATGGAATCTTTTGGAACGATGACAAATCAATGTTGATGTATGTTGCCGCTTTCACATATACCAAAAATCGTGAATCCAAAATGCATGATCCTTGATGAAACAAATCAGTGAATCGGTTGCTCACTCTCGCATATGATATAAAACAATATAAGTAAACAATAAGACAATATTTATGAATCAAAATTTTTACACTTACTTTTTATTTAAAAATAAAAAGCTCGCCCGCAAGAGAACGGAGCAGATGTAGGTGGTAAGTTGGACTCGAGTCGAATCACAGGGAAGACTAATCGGAAGTCGGTGTTTGGTTTTATGAACAAGAAAATGAAGAAAACGACTAAACTAAACACGTAATCCATTTTTGGTTTGAGAGTTCTAACATCTACGATGATCAATTAGAGTGCGAGCAATAAAATTAAAAGCTTTGAAATGATTAATAAGCGAGGGTTCTAGTGCGCTAGAATCATCTCCACGATCACTCGGACATTTTATCGAGCACCTTGCCTAAGAGCCAGGGTTGTCAATCCCAACTGGTCGATCAAGCGTCGAATCATCCCGAGAGATGGTTCTAAATGACTCTAGGCATTAGACCGATAAATTCTAGCCGAAAAATATTAACATAATAAATAACATAATTTCAATGAAGCTTGAACATAATCTATACTAAAAACTCAGAACAAACATCGAAGGAATTCAAAGGAACGAGTACTCTACTAAGCATGCAATTGAAAACTAAAAAATGTCTAAGCATTAAAACAACTAATCTACCAAAGCAAAGGAATACAAACTACGAACTAAATTAACGAAACCAAATATCAAATATTTGAATTCCAAAAATGAAAGAACAACATCAACATACAAAGTTAAACAAAGACAAATCCCTAAAGCAAATGAACAAAGTTCAGAAACACTTATGATCTAAAGGAATCAGCAGCAATCCAACAATCTTCAGCGTCGATAAATGATCTTGAACGTTGGACGAATTAAAAATGATGAAACGATGAATCATTAAACACTAATCTTTCATGCGATTGAAAGGGGACAAGATCTAGGGATTCTCTACAGTGTTTCGAACCTTCCCCCAGTCAGGCCACCAGTTTTCTGAAGAAAAGGACGGTTTTATATAGATTATCCTAAAATTTACCGCTAAAACCATCAAAGCGTCGATTGATGCGATCCGAGTGTTGGCGGAGACGCGAGCCAAAGTGCACGTGTCGATTGGGGATTGCGTCGATCGATGAGAGCCAGGATCGATGCTACTACAAGTTTGCATCGACCTTGCGTCGGTGGATGGTCGATCGACACGGGCAGTTCACGGGCGTCGACGCTAGCGTCGATCGACTCCTCTGTAGAATCTCAGCACGTCGCTCATCCAGTATTCATCGTTTCGAAACTAAAAAAGAAAATAAAGCATAATTAGACGAAGACTTATGAAATGGGAAAGAAAAAGTGTTAAATAGATAAAAATGGAACAACCTACCAAAAATACTAAACGAAGAAGAACTAGAAGAATGAAAACCTAAAACCCGATAAAACACATAAAACGGAATGCAAAAACACACATAAAACACACACAAAAATATACGAATAAACTCCCCCACACTTAGCTTTTTGCTTGTCCTCAAGCAAAATCAAATCTAGACGTAGACAAGGAAAAGCTAACTACCCGATGACCTACTCACTAATGCATTCAAATGATTTAAGAAGTTAATGCATTAGATCGACTGAAAACTCAACTAAAAGGATGACACGATTACGTTGAGATAAGAGATTTAGAATAACTTCCGAACACCTAAAAGTAATGAGTTGACCTCCATGTACATCCTCCATCCATGCCTCAGCCAAAGTCTATCCATGAACAAACCGCCAAGTCATCACCCAACTAGCCCAGTCATCTATACACCTCTTTAAAAATTCAATCTAAGAAATAAAAATGAAAATAAGAACTTAACTTGTACAAGGTTTTCTCTTATTGTACTTTTTTTTATTATTCTTTTTCTTTTTCTCTTTTTTTTTTATGAGTGCCCATAGAGATGAGGTACTAAATGAGCATAATTTACATAAATAAAAAATGAGAGTTCATTGACTCCGATCTTACGTTGCTAAGTGCAACTGATAACATTCTTCAATTTCGCATGTGGAGTTTTAACGTCTCCAGAAATAAAAAGAAAAATTACATAAAGTCTTATAGAGGGTATTGGAAGATGGAGCTAGTAGAGAGTATTCGACTCTTTGGAATGAAACAAGAATAGAACAGAGGACAAGACACTTCATAGAATCTTTACACTTCATTCCCCACAATTACACTATTGTTCGAACGGAAGTCTAAATATCCTAACCAAAGCATCTAACCACGTCACTTTGTCAAGGTTCCAGTCAATATAAATACACACAACTCAAATCAACCACAAGCAAGCATACGAACAATTACTAACAAGGGACAAACCCCCCCACACTTAAACCATACAATTTCCACATTGTATAATACGAAAAATTAATCTAAGTATGATAAAAAGTAAGAGAAAGAGAGATACGTCCCTGAAATCGCGCTTGTGGTGATGAGTCAAGCGTCCAAAGCATCCAACGGGCTTCAAAATCGAAGGGAACCTGAAACAAAAACAAAAACACACAAAAACAAACAAAGTGAAAAGGCATGGGTTGCCTCCCAAGAAGCGCTTTTTTAACATCAAAAGCTCGACGACGTTTGCGTTCGATGTCATCTTGGGTCTAAAAATAAATGACGATCATGCCACGCCTTGGTATTCTCCAAGAGCAAGAATTGGCATTGATAATCACCAAGGCGGGCACAAAAAGCATGTCCCGAGATGCGAGGGGTGAACACTCCAACTAGATTCGGAGGTCGGAACCGCGAGTAATCGATCACCTCAAATAAATCAAAG
Organism: Phtheirospermum japonicum; assembly: GCA_014905375.1. NCBI lineage: Eukaryota > Viridiplantae > Streptophyta > Magnoliopsida > Lamiales > Orobanchaceae > Phtheirospermum > Phtheirospermum japonicum. The sequence goes on along the minus strand of BMAC01000317.1, from coordinate 646,262 downwards.
GATAATGGTAACACGGGGTGATCCTCGATCAAAGGAACACTTAGAAAACCTATCGAGCAAATGAAATGTTTATCAACCAAACCATGCTCTTTCGTTTCCTTGATCTTTGTCTCAATGCCCTCAAATTCATGTGAAGTCGGAATTGGGCTTAAAAGAGGGCAAACGGGCTCCTTCTCAACTATCTCTTCAAACGCCTCCATCTCATGTTCATACAAAGTGTTAGGTGGCACGGCATGAGGTTCAATAAATTCACCCAAAGGTGACTCTCCCACACAGTCTTGTACAACATCCTCAAAGAGCACGGGAGAGATAGTGCCGACTTCCAACCTTTTTGCCTCACCTACCAATTGCACCTCCTTGCACACCTCGTTTAAAAAATCATCAGAGCTTGAACTGCCCTCAACCAAGATGGAATTCTCCACATCAACTATGGGCATTTCCCCATAACAAGGTTAGTCAAGCCCATACGCCTGTTCCACAAGTCACTCTAATTGAATCTCGAGGTGATCCATGCGTTCATCCGTTCGTCGAACCCAAGCCGAAACCAAGGCTACATAAGATTCGAGTTCTGAGAAAAAGGAGATGGACAAATCTTGAGAAGTTGTGGCGTAAAGATCGCCGCTCGGAGTATATGCATGAGAGGTGGGTGGAGTGTAAATATCGTAGATTGAAGAATAGAAATCTTGAAACGGTGGAGCATACGAGTCAGCGCTCGGGTAATAATAAGGTGGGGTGAGTTGAGCATAAGAATCGTCAAAACCCGGATCATAATAGCCACAAGACGGTATGTAAGTAACCACGCTCGGATTATAGAAATATGAAGGACATGGGCTGGAATAATAAAAAGTATGGGCCTATTCTTAACCACTCAGAGCATACGAGTCATTGTACGATGGAGGAACTTGATAATCGAAAGGTGGAGCGTAAGGGTCATCATATGGCGAGCTAGCTCCATAGTTTGCCATCTTCAGTCGAATTAATCTCGAGTTTTCAAAGATGTGGCAGCAAAGCACAACACTCAACAAACGAGATTAAATGTACTAGAAAGAACAAAAATAAACAAAAACAAAAATCACAAACGAACACTAACACAAACAAAAAAAATAAGAATGCGGTATTCCCGCCTGTCACGCGGGTGACCCGGGTTCGATCCCCGGCAACGGCACCAAATTTTGAATCGAACTTTTTACACCTAATTTTTATTTAAAAATAAAAAGCTCGTCCGCAAGAGAACGGAGCAGATGTAGGTGGTAAGTTGGACTCGAGTTGAATCACAAGGAAGACTAATCGGATGTCATTTCGGTGTTTGGTTTTACGAATGAGAAAACGAAGAAAACGACTAAACTAAACACGCAATCCATTTTTGGTTTGAGAATTCTAACATCTACGACGATCAATTAAAGTGCGAGCAATAAAATCAAAAGCTTTGAAATGATTAATAAGCGAGGGTTCTAGTGCGCTAGAATCATCTCCACGATCACTCGGGCATTTCATCGAGCACCTTGCCTACGAGCCAGGGTTGTCAATTCCGACTGGTTGATCAAGCGTCAAATCATCTCGAGAGATGGTTCTAAATGACTCTAGGCATTACACCGATAAATTATAGCCAAAAAACATTAACATAATCAATAACATAATTTCAACGAAGCTTGAACATAATCTATACTAAAATCTCGGAACAAACATCGAAGGAATTCAAAGGAACGAGTACTCTACTAAGCATGCAATTGAAAACTAGAAAATGTCTAAGCATTAAAACAACTAATCTACCAAAGTAAAGGAATACAAACTATGAACTAAATTAACGAAACCAAATATCAAACATTTAAATTCCAAAAATGAAAGAACAACATCAACATACAAAGGTAAACAAAGCCAAATCCATAAAGAAAATGAACAAAGTTCGGAAACACTTATGATCTAAAGGAATCAGCAGCAATCCAATGATCTTCACTGTCGATAAACGATCTTGAACGTTGGACGAATTAGAAATGATGAAACGACGAATCATTAAACACTAATCTTGCATGCGTTTGAAAGGGGACAAGATCTGGGGATTTTCTGTAATGTTTTGAACCTTCCCCCCAGTCAGGCCACCCGTTTTCTGAAGAAAAGGACGGGTTTATATAGATTTTCCCAAAAATAACCGCTAAAACTGTCATATCGTCGATCGACGCAAGCCGAGTGTCGGAGTCGATGCGAGCCAGAGTGCACGCATCGGCTGGGCATTGCGTCGATCGATGAGAGCCAGGATCGATGCTACTGCAAGTTTGCATCGGTGGTGGTCGATCGATGCGGGCAGTTCGCAGGCGTCGACGGTGCATTGACTCTAGCGTCAATCGACTCGTTTGTAGAATCTCAGCACGTCGCTCGTCCAGTCTTCATCATTTTGAAACTAAAAAAGAAAATAAATCGTAACTAGACGAAGACTTATGAAGTGGGAAAGAAAAAGTGTTAAATAGATAAAAATGAAACAACCTACCAAAAATACTAAACGAAGAAAAACAAGAAGAATGAAGACCAAAAACCCGATAAAACACGTAAAACGAAATGCAAAAATACACGAAAAACACACATAAAAATGTATGAACCAGTTTACAAAAATAAAACTTAGAGTAAAAAAGAATTCACTAGGTAAACTTATGTCATCTACAAGCCAATTTCCATTGAGTAGGTCATCGAAAAAAATTCTTGACACATCACACAATGGTAAGCGCGTGGTATCACTAGAAAATACAATACATAATTCACTTGTGCATCTCCAACGGTGTATTGTTGTTATTATAAATAAGTTGATATTTCTAGTTAGAATTAGGATATATATCAATTTAGCACATGATAACCATGGATATAGTTAATCAACTTGTGGCTCCTTCACAACTCGGTACAAATTAAAACAATTAACACTCTATTTTTTACCGTTTTGAGGTTTTCTTATAAGACAAGCACAATGTAAATGCAAGCCTCTTTTATAGCAGGGCACGCCAGTAATTGCCCTCAAATTCACCTACACATGATAATTATGTGTGATTATTAGGGATTACATGATGAAAATTGTAGATTTACAATTTGATCAAAAATAAAAAAAAAATGATCTTAATATTAGTGGAACCATTATCCTCGTCACTTGGTTGATGTATAACAGTCTGAGTTTTTTTTAATCTCCCTTCACTCCAACACTTGTCATGCATGCATCATCATCAACATCACATATATAACAATATTTTAAAGAAAATTGGTTGAGATATCATGTCCATATATATAATAAAATTATTATAATTTAAAATCTTTTTGCATAACTACCAAAAGCAATCTGCAAAGTCATCATCTACTTTCAAATTGGTATTCATTTTGGTTTTTTATCTATCGTCGTCTTCCCCAGCATCATCCATGTGTTGTCTTTTAAGCGTCATTAAAAGACTCAACAAGTCAACAAGTTTTTTCTCAAAACCATTTAATTTCTATTGATCTCCAAACTAATTGATTTTTAAAAACCTCCAACTTCTTATCTATCAATTTAGAGATAAGTAGTTCACTCTTACATGAGTCATTGGTACCATTCAGATAACACTCGATGGCCCCTAGTTGTTTCACCCCTTCTACACTGCTTGTGCATTCGACCATAAAATCACCTTTGGATAACACATTACCATTTTTAAAATCCTCTCCCTCATCCAATGTAGTCATATCCTCATAGAAAAACATAGATCTTTCACCTCCGTTGGCTCTAATTTGGATTTCACAATCGGATACATGGGATATTTCACGTACAACAAAATTATTTATTACAACATGTCCAACAGGTTTGTTATACTAAAAATACTTTATATAATTAAACCTATTTTTCTAATCTTTTGTCACCTTTATTAACCCAAAACAGTACTCAAGTTGTCGCGCTATCAAGTTATCATCAACAATCCAATTCAGCATCCGTGGCACTTTGTCACCGCACGACTTGGCAGATTTCTTTCGAATTGATGGAATTACTTCCAACACCTATGTCTACATAATTAATCAATATGTTATCACCGCAAATACTTTTTGTGCAATGCTTAGAACTCAATTCTAAATGAAAATATTACAGTAATAATCAAATAGAAGCCTTGCAAATTGAAACCTTTCATGTTGCATAGCTTTTTCTTTATTCCAATACTTTCTAATCTCCTTTTGAAGTCCTGCATGGTGTATGAAAATGATTTTTCTCCCACAGATACCTATGAAATCTATCAATATCTTCAACAACATGAAATAACCATAAGTTTATCTTTGTTCTCACCTCCGTACCCAGCAAAAACCATACCAAGCAAACAAGAAGACCTAACTTATATTTGTCTCCTTTGTTCTGGCATTTATGAAACGCTCATAGCAAGTCCTGTTTGTTAATATTCACATTCAATTTCATAAAGTATTTATCCAATAGACTAGATGCTCCCCTTGAACTACGATACCCTCATCTAATTCACCAGTGTTTAGTCCACTGACAAACGTGAATTTTTTATATCCAAATCTCGCTCGGTTGCCATTAATATCAACCATGCTTCATGCTCTTTACCACTTGACACTTCTCTAATTACTATTTGATGCAAGAGTTGGCAGGGACCGTTTAGGGTCCTTAGGTCTAGAAAATGACCGAAACACGGATCTTTGTACAATAATTTATGGTGAGAATCTAGATACTCAAATACCTAGTTGATCTTGTTTAAATATTCGTGACTACTAATGTTGACATGTCAACGGCCTCCTCTCACATGTGTAAACTCCATTTCTACACGTAAACAATCATCAACAAATTATAAATGTAATCATAATAATACATTCTATGCATATGAGGTAACTTCATTGCCATAATATTCATTTTCGCCAGAGTTTAGATTACAATCAGTTAACAAAAATCAAGATGGCTACAAGATAAGTAAATATCGATAACTCATCAAAAAAAAGAATATAATGTACACATAATATTGGAAGCTAATAGATGGTGAAAATTTTGTACATAGCTAAATCAAAACCGTAACATGAACTCAGAAAATAACAACGACAATACCAATATCTCGCAACGTAACATGATTTACAAAAACAAACATAACCAAAATATCCAAATTATCAAGAGTCTTCGTAAACTTTCTTGAATCCATTAGACACAAACAATTCGGCTACTACGAATGGTTCAGTTCTACAGCTGAAAAATGGGATAGGTCTAGCTTGAATGAATGTATACTTTTTCCTTTTTCGTACGTGACCTCCTGTGCAGTGATGTAGCTCAGTTCTCGCCAACAAACCCTTTGAATTGTGCAGTTCGGAATTTGGGAATTGATTGCCTACGATCAAGAAAAGATTATGGTTCTAACAATTTGTGAATTGAGGAGAGAAAGGATGATGTAAATTATGCATTTTTATGTCTTATTTTTTAATGTGTATTGTTTTGAGTTTTTTTTTTTTTGATGCAAATTAATAAATATTTTGAATGTTGGGGAATATGTTATGATTAGGTATCAAATGCGGTTCATTGGGATTATATTGTAATTTAGAAAATAATTATGGTAATAATAATTTTTTAAGTTTTATTTTTTATTTTTAAATATAAAAAAATTATTTTTAATTAAATGAGTAAGGTTATATTTGTAGTTATATAATTATATATTATATATTAAATTCAAATAGGTGTATAACCCTATACAGACCTTTGTCCATATGGATTCTAATACCTTTATAAGTGTACAAAAGATTGATGGCCTTGATTGAATTTGGACAAGATCTAGTGGTAAGAAAGAGCTTACCTACGACCAGGTCTGTACACAGGTACCTGAACTAGAAACACCCAACTTTATTTACTGCGAGGATTATATTGCAAAGGTTACCGGTGAGGCTAAGGTTAAATACAACAAAATATAGCTCTCTCATTACCATTGTTCCTACACGTATTCTTTCATTTTTGTTTTCATATTGCAATAGTGGTAATTTATTTATGAATGAGTAGGTCTCATGTATGACCGATTTCATACATTGAGAATTTTTTTAGCCATTAATTATTTGAGAAAAATTATTGCGTTTCAAATAAGTATAAACATCATCTATCCAAATATTTTGTAACCACCACTTAGAGAGAGAGAGAGAGAGAGAGAGAGAGAGAGAGTAAGAAAATCCCAGAATAAATATGTGTTTATACATAGTCTTATTTACCTATATGCGCAGTCTCCTTTTCAATTCCTCCAATCTATCACCCCATTTAGGTTTAATGTAGAGGAGCCTCACATTATCGAAATTGCAGGGAGCCTCTTGATTCTCTCCTTTTTATTTTTTGAAATAGCTCAAGTCTCTATTTTCTTCTCTCTCTTTCTTTCTCTTAGCTTTCTAAATTGTGTCTCTTTCAAGTGCATTGAGCACATCAGCACCGCTTGGTAGTATTGTCTTCATTTTTGATTTCGCAGCGTCTAAATTTTGTTGTGGCCCGTTGGGTTTGAGAGCGGTGATAACTATCTGAACCAAAACCAAATCATCACCGCTTAAGTGAAGTGACTATATATATATATATATATATATATATATATATATATATATATATATATATATATATATATATATATTGATGGATATAATATAATTTGAAATAAACTTCTAAATAATATAAATTTATAATTTTAAGTAATATATCTCATAAATAAAATAATAATAATAATAATAATATATATCTATAATACATATTTCTTTCAATAATAATACCAATTTTTACAATTCTTTTCTCATTTTATTTGATATTGTCTAGATATATTTATATGTTAATTCAATACATATAGTATAATTGTAACATAATTTTAAACAATAATATATAATTGTTTATAAATATAATATACAACTTCAACTAATACATCAAGTAAATATGAAATAAATAAAAAATCTCACCAACCTCACTTAGTCCATCGGAAAGTCTCCTCTTACCTGAGAGGTTTCGGGTTTAATTCCTCCTCATGAAGTTTGGTAGATTAAAATAGTTTTATGTGTGGGTTATGAGTGGCGAGTTGGTGGGCATTTTTATTTAAATTTAATAAATTACCAACCGAAAAAATCAGTTGGTAATATTAAAAATTAAATTAATATGTTAAATAAAATACCAGGGGATTTATTCCCATTGGTAATATATATAAAAATATGCCGAGGGAATCTTTTCCAGTGTGCATTTACCGATAGACATTAAAATACATCGGTAATTGTATTACGAAGGAGGCGTTTCCGTCGATAACATGATTATCGATTTGGTCTTTATCGACGGAAAAATCTATCGGTAATCTCGTATTTTTTTGTAATGCAAGGATTCAAAACAAGCTACAAACCAATAGGAACCAAACGTTAATTGACAAAATGTGTTAATATCATAAATAATCAATTAACAATCTACTCTCATATTCGAAATCAACGCAATTCAACTAAACATGGTTATAACAAAATACAATTTCACATTTGTATAATACATGATCAAACTAAACAATAATAAAGAGAGATGGAGAATCGTATCGAGCCATGATGACTCACGGGGGACTCCATCTTCTCGTATTGTGCATGGAAGGGCATCACTCCTCGATCCTAGGGTTCACTGATCTCCTCCAAACTAAGTATATGATGTATTCTAATGTATGTGATGTTCTCTTATGTTTTGGATGTGTAGAGCATTTATAGGACTCCCAAACCCTGATTATTTACCTAAAACCAATGTTTTGATATTTTAGTCTATCGTGTCGCACCCGACCACCTATTTGGGTGCAATGTCAGGTGTCTGCTTGGGTGCCCATCACTGGTTGCACACTGTCTCTCATAACAGACCACACTTCAGGTGTCACTTAGGGTACAGTCCCAGTCAATCTATTGCCCAATACACCTGACCACCTACTCGGGTGTCACATCGGGTGTAGACTTTGTCCTCATTCTGCCCATCAGACCCGACCTCAGCTCGGGTGCCACCTCTTGTGCTCCTGCCCAGAGGTCGGGTGTCCTTTTTCTCACGCTCGTTTAACTTATTTTCTTATTTCATTTTCCCTCGCGCATGCCTTAATTACCTAATTTAGGTTGTCAATGCTCTTGCTCTAAAAAAATAAAAAAAAACTATCATTTTTTTATGAAAAACAACAAATACAAAAAAAAATATTTTCCATGCAATAGACAAAATAAGGAAAATCACATGAAAAGCATAGGTGTAGCCTTCAAATGCTATAAAAAATACTCTAAAAAAGACCTAATTTTACATGTGAACAACCCCCCCCCCCCCCAAGTTTAAACATTGGTAGTCCCGACCAATGCACTAAAACCTTAAATTTTGCCTTTATGCAAAAGATATTAACAATCAAGATAGTAAACCAATGAAAAATCATGCCAACTCTCGACCAATAACCAAGTTAGCCTAGCCAACCGAAACCTCTTGAATCCTCCAAAAACCGAACGAGTCTCACCAAAGTTGCAGGACGATGTATTTCACCGATTCTCACAATATAAATGTGACATTTCACTTCGCCCTCATGTCTAAAGAAGTGTATACGCTCAAATTAATTCATTATGCACTTACCCCCATAAGCATGCCAAGCATCTTAAGATCTCCACTATGCTCAAGGCGCATGCACACTATGTGTGAATCAAGAACTCTCTCTCTCTCTTAATATAGAGTTATTACTTTTGAATTTTTTTTATTTACAACGTACCAAAAAATTTCCCAATGCCGGTCTACTTTATTCTACTAAACAAAATGACCCGCTCTCATCAACACATATAACATTAAAACCATGAGTATAAATTAAACAAGACTAACCCATATTATGCAGCAAACAACGAATAGGCTTAATATCTCAAACGGGGTAAATAGGGAAATTTTTGTTTAGTGAAAGTAATTTATTTAAGAAGATTTGAAATGACTAACAAAATTTGCTTAAGATTTTTTTCACAAACCTCGTGCATCTAGGCCTCGACCAAGACCCAATGCAAGTTCTAGCAAACCCACAAATAATGAATGAATCACTCAAATAAAACATAACTTCAAAATATTGTTATTTAGCCATGAACTCATAGGCTATGCCAAGTGAATACGACAATCGAAAACTTCAATGGATCCACAAGTTCAAATATATTTGTTATCTTTCATCGACTCGACTCCTAATCCTCAACTTTCAACATCAAGTAAACAATATAGTCCCTCAAATTGATCCCTCAATCCTAACCTTATCACAAGATACGACCAGACTTCTAAAAACTAAAAATGAAAATTTAAAAAGATTAAAGAAAAAATGAAATAATAAAGCAATAAAACTTAACATGAAACTAAATGAATGTAAGATAAGATATGCATTTTAAATCCACAAACTCATATTCTCACCCCCAAACTTAAAAAAAAATTATATAAGAAAGCAAGGTAAGGAATAGAATTTTGAAAATAATAGTTAGAAAACGTACAAAACACCTCAATTAAGAGGCTGCCACGCTTGAAATGCCGAAACGAGCTCAATTCCTCATGCACCAATTCTCTTTCTAATAATGCCAAATGTGATCATGTCGTAGTCCAATTTTCCACACCATTTATCATATGAATATATAGATATTTCAAAGGAAAAAACTCCCTTGTGCTTTTGGTTTCATAGAAGCAAAACCACCAGTTATCGCGCCTTCTCGTCATAAGACTTAGGATCAACTACCGGTGCCCCATCCTCTGTACGTATTCCAAAATACATAACAATATGAGTTATGATACCACCAATGCAAATATCACCACTAGCCTATGTGGTTACTCTCCACGTATCTTCAATAAATAAACAACCATAACTAACCCCCTCATCATGAAGCATTCCATGAAGCACCTCCATCTCACGAATGGTCACCTTATATATATTAGAACGACTAAAAAGAGTACTCGCTAAAATCATATGCACAAACCTCAAAAGGATTACATATTAACATCACCTTGGTTGAAGTCGGGCAATGGCGCTCTCCTGTTTTGTTTGGAATGGTCAAGAAACGTCAAAACCCTGCACAATCTCCCATGAGCATGGTGTCTTCTTCCTCATCCTCCTCCTCCATGCGATCATGAACGACCTCGAATACATCTCTTTATAATTTCTCTACCGATAAATAGTGGGGCTTATTCTCCATTTAGAATCGAATCACAGTTACCATGTTTGGATCCTTCCCTTCATATGACAGCTACTTAAAAACTCAATTGTCGATCCAACAAATTTATCCGAATTCATTTTCAATAATGTTGTCCATCCCAATGACTCCATTAGGCACTCGATCTCATTAAAAAGATTCAGCTCATGAAGACAATTCCCATAACATAATAAGTGAAATCTATTTTGCATCGGCATAGAACGCGGATACGAGCCCAATGATCACTTTAATCAATAATCAAGTTAATCTCCTTTAAGCATGCTCCCAACACCAAGTGCTCTTACCATGATTCATATATTAAAAAGTTCATCATTAATTTATTCCAACGAAAAATAATTCAATTAAACTTAACAATCACATAGTATCACGTGGTCATAAAAGTTCCATTCAAACTCATGATAAATTATGTTAAATAATTATTCAATGAAAAATCATAAGAAACAAACATCAATTCCAATCATGCTCCTAATACTCAATCAATAAAAAATAAAGCTCTAGAAAACTTAATATAACAATTAAGCATAAAAAGAAAATCCATAAACTTAAGCCCTAGTTTTAAAACTTACAAGATTTTCTTCTTTTCCCTTAGTTAAATCCTTGAAAATCTAATTTTGATGAATGAAAGTGTTTGGTATGTAAAAACAAAACCAAAATATGTAATTATATGATTTAGAGACATTCGGGGGGTGGGGGGTGAAGGAAGAGAACATGTTTAAAGAAAGTAGGATTCTAAATAACAATGCAGATTCATTTTTTTAAAAACTGTTCCGACACCCGACCACAACTCGGGTGCCTCCTCGGGTGAAACCCCAAAGATTTTCCCAAAATAATACACCCAACCTAACACCTGGCCTTCTGCTTGGGTCTGCAATGATAGACTTCTGTTCTAGTCCACCCGATCTCACACCTGACCACTTGATAAGGTAGCTGCTCGGGTACAAATTGATGGGCACATAAAAAATCATTTTTTTAAATGCAAGAAAGAAAAACACAAACTACTCTAATAAATAAATAACTAAAAGAAATTAAACTTTATTGGTTTGCCTCCCAACAAGTGTTAAATTTAACCTCTTCAACCAGACACCTATTAAGTCTAAGGGATGACCAACACAAAGTGCTTGTCGGGCACACCTTCCCCTTCAATTTCAACATCTTTTATTTTATCACCTATATAATAAATAACTTCATCATCACAAAAAAATGAGCAAAACTAATATGCTTATTAAATTAACGAAGTGTGAGAGCTCCCTTCTCCATGTCTGCCCATGCTCGTGTGGTATAAAGAATGGTGTACCAAGTATGAGTAGGACATATCCATCACCAACAAAATCGATCGGATAAAATTGAAAGTTCTGATAATGATGATCACATCTTCGAAAATTTATTTAGGGAACACAATCATTTGATCCGCTAACCTTTGCAGCATGTCAGTTACCCTTAATATCATAAGGCCTAATTTACAAAACGTTACCAATGATATAAAATAATCATTCAACTGCAAATTGCAAAGAGATTTTTGACTTCCAAACTCTTCAATATTGCATAAAATCACAAATCCATCGGGGTCTTCCTTCTTAATAGAATGCACATGACACATAAAAATATTGCTAGCATATAAATTTCTCGTTATCAATCCTTTCAACTTCTCCGTGCATCCATGTTGTTTTTTAATTTCAAATATAATTACATGATTCTTTTAATTCATTTTTGTATCGCTCAAAAATTTACTTCTCTCTCTAAGTCCACTGATCGTCCTTCCCAATTGCCCTACTTGTGTATCAAGAATTTTCAAATGTTTACTCATCGTCTTGGTCAACACCATCATTTGATCAATCGTATCTGACTTTGATCTTTATTTAGAAAACAATGAAACGATTCCATCATGAAAGAGCTCAAAATCATCTCAGATTATTGCTTTTTCTCTTTGATAATCTCACCGTTTACCACCTTAAAATCTAGAGATGGAAGAAGCACATTCCTCATATTACCATATGATAAGTTATCACTGTTTCAATAATCTGGATAGAATCATCCTTAGTTATTATTAAATTTTCGCCACACATTATTTGTTTTTGACGGATCTGGCGGACAATTTTCACTATTCAGTGGTTCTCCCTCAAATTTTGAAAATTTCATATTATGCAAAAATCTCCTTGAGCGAATCCACATCTTTCACATCAGCTACTTGTTCAACATTATACCACTCGGAATGCCAATGATAATTTATCGTAGCCATATCTTCAACAGGTGCAATCACATCTCTAGTACTTAAACGAACCTCCAACAACTACATCAACCAAAGATCGAGTTTATCCCCTCAATCCGTTGTAGAAGAAATAAGTTTGTTGAGTGTCCTTAAAATTTGGTCGATGACACCTTCGAATAAGCTCTTGGAATCCATCCCAAGCTTCGTATAATGGCTCCAAATCAAAATGCATAAACCTCATAATTTCGCTCGTTAAGTGCATCATTTTCGGAAGCAATTATCTTTTTATAAGAAGTTTATCCTTCAACTCATGGACATCACTATGCTCCTATCATCAAATAGCTTCAACTAATGCTTCACCTTGTCCCTTAATGAAAATGGGAATATTCATAAATGAAAAAAATCTTGTGATACACCATTAATCTTTTATAAGTTGCGCACTTACAAGAAACGTGCAAAATGTTCATGAGGATCCTCGACCGCGCTACCCCAAACTACTCTTGAGAAACCATTTGATTCATGGTATGCTTGATTTCAAAATTATTAGCTTGAATTGAATGTGAGACATTCCTCCGTAAGTTTAGTTCCTTGTGTGACGAGAATAATCACGAATGTGAGGATGTGAAATCCCTTGATTATCGTGAATTTTTCTTTGATTTACTTGGGCTCATTGCTCATGCTTATGGTCATCCCTCTCTCTTTCTCAGTCCAACTTTTCTTGGCTCGCTCTACTCGTTCTCATGCATGCTCAACTATCTCGATTGTGATATTTCTATCATTGGAATTGTTCTCAATGGTTCCATCAACTGGTACACGCTTATCATCACCTTCGGCCGTAGCTTGATTCGCCGCCCTTAACTTTCTAGCAGTTGATTCAAGCTCTTGATTGTAGATGACCAGTATTCCCTTATAAGAACGCGTAGACATGCACTACACACAATCAACCTACCAATACCAACGTAACAAATAAAATAATAACAAAAACCTCTAATTAAAATCTAAACTACTTATCAAAATATTAGTACTATATACTAGTCCTCTACGACAATGCCAAAAACTTGCTCGTCTCTATTTTATCCACCGCAAGTGTAAGGGTTTCAAATATGGTAGTGGAAAGTAAGATCGTATTCCACGGAGACTAAATATTTCAATTGTAGTAATTATGATTTTATCTAGAGAAATAAATAACAATTGTGTAAATAACTATAAGAGAATTTTTTTTTACCTCCTGAACTATGGTCATTTTGACACTTCACCTCCTAAAATTGTTTTTCGTGCAAATTACCTCCTAAACAGTACGAATTTTGCACTTAACCTCCTGAGCTCCCATTTTTGGTGGAACTTTTGGTCGGAACTTACTCGTGTGATATGCACGGTTATATATAAGGGGTAAAACTGACTTTCTATCTCTTACTTATGACTCCTGCTCAATATAATGGCACGTGAGCACTCGTGTGACCTTTTAGGATAATCTTCACATTAATATATGTATACACGTAGGATTTGGAACCTACCTAGTGCTCACGTGCCATTATTTTGAGCGGGAGTCATAAGGAGGAGATGGAAAGGCAATTTTACCCCTTATATGTTAGCGTGCATGTCACACGAGTGAGATCCGACTACAATCTCCACCAAAAACGGGAGTTCAGGAGGTTAAGTGCAAAAGTCGTATAGTTTAGGAGGTAATTTGCACGAAAAAAAAAAGTTTAGGAGGCGAAGTGTCAAAATGGCCATAGTTTAGGAGGTAAGAGAAAATTTCTCTAACTATAATAAATAACATAAAATAAGCAAATTAAACTTAAGAGAGAATATGGGATGAGAATGACTCTTGGATAATGGTTTCGATTGATAGCTCTTTCATTTATGATAAATAACACTTTATTAATGTTCTATCTTATAGGGTATCGCATGGGTCATCCAACATTCCTATTAAGAAAATACAGATTCGTAGACTAAATTACTCGTGCACTTAACACCTCCTAAATGATGCACGCAATTCAACTCAAAATAGCTCCTAAGAATTAATAGCCCTCGTTAGATAATTTTACTCCTTTAAGTATTGTTTCTTCCACTTCTGTTTCAATTCAATACTTGAGATTCATGTAAACAGTGATCAAATGCGCACAATAATTCAAAAAAAGATACAAAAGAGTATATATCAAACATTAATAATGAAATGCTTTAATATCATAAATAAAGAGTTATCAAAGCGATTTAGCCAAACATGATTATAAAAAAAAATACATATTCATGTTTGTATAACACATGATCAAATTAAACAAATAATAAAAAAAGATAGATAACCATATCGAGCCATGATGACTCGTGGGGACTCTGTCTTCTGATCATGTGGATGGAAGTATGTCACTCCTCGGTCCTAGGGCTCCCAGATCTCCTCCAAACTAATTATGATGTATTATAATGTATTACAGGATTCCAAGACCTTAATTTTTGACCCAAACCCATTATTTTTATATTTTAGTATATTGCGCCGCACCTAACCACTTGCTCGGGTGCCAAGTCGGGTGTCCATCACTAGTTGCACACTATCTCTCACTACGAACCACATCTCAAGTGATGTCCCAGTCGATATACTATCCATTACACACGACCACTTGCTCGAGTGGTTAGTCGAGTGTCAGACCTGACCTCAGCTCGGGTGTACTTGTCCAGAGGTTGGGTGTCTCATATTCACGCTCATTTTGACTTCTTTTCTTCTTTCTTTCTCTCTCGTGTATTCCTTGGTCGTCTAACTTGGTGTTGTCAATACTTTTGCTCCAAAAAGGCTAATAACGTATTGTTTTGCTACTAAAAACAACAAATATGAGAAAAGAGTAAATTTTTCTAAGAAATAGATAAAATAAGGAATATCATATAACAAACATACATGCATACATGTAGCCTTCAAAATGATATAAATTATACCCTTAAATTACGTAATTTTGCATGCGAATATACTGTCACACGCATCTTAATTATTATGATAGATTTACTTTTTCCCTTCATACTACCACTTTTAGCTATAGATTTGTCAGTTATGAGATTGATACTTGTATATATTATAATAAAAATGATGTATATTAAATTAATATAAAATAAATTAAGATGCAAATCGGAAGGTGATACATTTAGGAGGACAATAAATATACATAGTAATGGGCTTTTATCCCCACTAGGTTATTCATCTTTTTTTTTTTCTATCCAATGACACATATTTTCTTTCCGATCCCCTTTCTTTCTTTCTTTCTTTCTACGCGCTTCCATAAATTGTGTGCAAATCTGATGCTTAAACGCCACTAGTCAACATGTGTGTGCTAGTAGAGCATCGAGAGGTGGAGGAGTGTTAGCAGCGGTGGAGCCATCTTGATTGTTTCCAACAATAATTTTTCCTACGGTCGTAGATATGAGCGATTGATGTTTGTGACTGAGGAGAGACCATCTGGAATGGGAAGGCGCAGAGGAATGGGATGATGAGATTTTTGTAGATAGGGATGACGATGAGGGAGTTCATGACGCTGAAGATGGGGATCGAGCCCGTCAAAATTTTACAATCGAAATGACAACTATAATTACATATCAAGATAAGGTCTACTCTTCAAAAAAGTAAATGTCTATAATCTGTACTTATTGGATTGTTAAATTTTGTTTCATTACCGTAATATTGCATAATTTAGTGATCATATGGTAATTTGTCATAATTAGCTTCATAATTCATAATATGTATTACAAAGTGAGAACTTTTTATGAGTCGTTGGTTTTATGCGTACCATTATCAGATTTATTGATGTTCTCACAATATTCTCATTCTAATATTAGATTTGGGCTATTATTAATAATCAACATTCTGTTCTTCTTAAAAACACTAGAAGAGCCTCAACTCAATTAGATCTTGTGATTTTTTGATGTGGTGCAGATGGGGATGACAACTCCAGACGGTGGTGACAATTTATAGCCATCCATAACATCATCATTTCAGATGCAGGTAATTTCCTGGCTCGTGTGATCCCTCATTGTATTTTCACAGATGACGTTTCTCAACTAGGGTCACGACGCCGTTACCCTCCAGGAACCTCAGTATGTCATTGCGTATTTTTATTAGCATTTGTTTCTTGATCAGTTTTACCTATTAGTTTATTGATAGTTTTCATATGGTCTCTGTTTTCCTATGGAGCTAGCTTTAGTGTATAGAGTTTTTTTCGAGATAAACTGATCATTGACATGTTATGGTGAAAGGACACAAGCAATAATTTATTATTACATTGAATGATATTTCACTATTTTATTTTGAACTTTAAAGTTAATTACATTGATAAAGCTTCTTGTCAAAATTTTAAATATATTGCAATACATTCAGTGGCAAAATCATGCCAACTATTGGAATCCTTAGATATGTCAAATTGTTCATGTGTTGATTAACTAAATCGGGTCCTCTACATACTTTGTAGAATTTGAAGGTCTATGGTTTTGAAAATAAGTCTCAGTTTTAAGATGTTGTTATTCAATGTTAAATAACACTTCCTACCAACATCAACCAGAGTTAAAATAAAAATATGCATCGGAAATAAATCTTCAAGAACACGACAAATTAAATTCAGTTCACAAGTAAAAGTACTTGTGAACTTGGGTGTACAAACCCGAAAACTATATTACTTTCTTGTTTTTGATCAATACAAAAATATAAAGTAATATATGAAAACTAAAGTATCAAAACACATGATACTACATACTTGTCGCCTAGATTGAAAAGCTCATCTCTGCTGGTCACGCAACTTCAAAGAACTTGTTGATCTCGAACAATGGCTCCAAGTAGTCTTCGTCTTCTTTCCTTGCCGTGCGTCTTCTGCTTTGCCGTGCATCGTGTTCTGCTCCAAAAATCCGTGCGTCAAAAGTTCTGTCAAGCTTTAGGATCCTCTTGTCTTAAATAGACAATCCTAGAATCCTAAACTTGGTAAACAAGTAACACAAATCCTAAATACAATTTAGGAAACTAACTAAAGTCTTAAACATTAACTAGGAAACAAATAAAGTCCTAAATCTAGTTTCCTAACTTATTTTGTGCCCAAGAAAGGAAAATAATAAAATAGGAATTATTGCCAAGAATAAATTCCTCAACAATCTCCCCCTTTTGCCTTTCTGGACAAAATACTAAGACGCAAAAACAAGAACAACTAACTCCCCCTAAGATAGTAAACTCCCCCTAAATAAAACACCCAATGTTATTAAGTCATCAACCCAACATTACAAACCAACAGTGATCAATCTACCACTTATCAAAACAAAACTGAATAAAAGGAACTTATTGACTTCGAACCCTCTTCGAACGACGAGGGGATGTCGAAGTTCCTTCACCCCTATCCTTTCACTTCTTCTTCTCCTGCATTCTCTTCATCTTCTTCAAGGCCTTATTGCGAGAGCGTATCCTCTTCCTTAGATTTTCTCGAGTAAGACTCACCAAGGCCTCGGCAGCAATCATATCAGCTTCAGCATCCTTATCAGCAATAGCAGCATCATCCTCATTTGCGTCGCCAACACTTTCTCCCCCTTTTTGACCAGAAGACAAAAGGGCTTCCATAAGCGAACCACGAAGTGCCTTCAGCTGGGTCATCTGCGCATCAATCCAAGCCACATGCGCCTTAAGAACCTGCACAAAAATTGGGACCATGTTGGGACCAATGTTGGGAGCGCCGGTCCCAACACCACTATCAACATTGCCCTGAAAAGGTGCCTGCCAAGGGAGATCAATAACCCTGGCACCCGTAATATGCTGGCCCCTCAAAGCAAACCAGTCAGCGTCCCCAGTAAGGACATCATCAGAATGAAGCTCCAAGCCCTGATTCTCAAGCAGGCGGAATATCAAAGAGGGAAAACACAACGATGCGGCTGACCTGGTGGTAGCAAACTTCGCAAAAATATCAAGCACATGATGCCCGAAACTGTACTTGATTCCCCTTCCAAGCCTGTACAAAAACCGGGAGGGAGGCCGCGTAACACATGTGGTATTCTTGGAGGGAACCCAATTGCAAATGGCCACCATGTGCAGAATAGAATAGAGAGAAGAAAGCCTAGTGCTCGGCAACTGTTCAAACCATGTATGCACCATACCGCCAGACAAAAACGAAATAACCTCATCCATATCATCCACAGTAGACTCACCCCGATATGGCTCAGTGCCAAATAATTCATCAATTAAATCAAGGGTAAAAATAAACACTTGACCACACACAAACACTTTGCCATAGTTGAGTTGGAATCGACAATAGACGACAACAAATTTGCATAAAACTCAATAAGTAGGAGTAGGAGCTGAAGGTAGCGGAGGCACCGATCCTTCAGCCGGAGCAGGGACGTAATCATCATCGTCGGGGTCAGATATCACCGTGACATCCTCCACAAGATTCACGTGCTCAATAGGCACATTGCGGCGTGGCCCTGCGCGGCTCTTCGGTACTGCAGGCGGTACAACGCCGGGAGGTATGTTGCGCAGGCATCGAGACCGTTTTAGGGTAGGGTTCCCAACTGGCCCAAATGTCTCAGCTACAAACGGCAAATCCGGGGGATTATCAACGTCGATTTCATTCCCGGGTTGTCCTGGGAACACCTGTGCTACAGGAACAACGTCAACCGGTGGTGGAGCTGTGACAACATCTTGAGATTCGAGCAGCGACGAGGGAGGTGGTGATGTTTTTACCGATGGTGGGATGGAAGAGGAACCACCACTGACTTCGGCGCGTATGTCCAGGCCTTTAATTTTCACATAAGGCGCAGGAACCTGTTCGTCGGGGCGACAGAGCTCTGCCGGTAATTCTGGAATAGATGAAGACAGCGGCAAGTTTGTCATTCTACAAATTCTCAGAAACACAAGAGAAAAATAAGAAAATCCAGAGAATTGGAGAGAGATAAGGAAGCTTGAGAGTTCAATTTGCAGAGGGTTAATGATCAAAAGGTAAAAAAGATTCAGGTATTTATCCTTAAAAAAAATGATCGTTGAAGGAGAGAGAAAATAGAGAATAAAAGGAAACAAACCTAATTTTACCACCAGCAGATTTTTGGGTTTTAAAAACACAATTTTTATTTCCTTCTAAAATAGCACCACTCCCCCTCAGTTTAGGCTACTTTATCAGAATACCAATCTCCCTTTTTTAAAAAAAAAATCGCATAACTCTTAAAAAAAAATCGGCCGAAATACAAAGCTAGAAAAATTGAACCATCAGCCCAATAGTATCTATCTTGTGCAATGTTAATTTTCACTCACCAAATTTTCCTCGATATTACCTATCCAGCCTTCCGATTTTAACTCCACTGAAACACTTAGTTAGCTCAATTCAAAACACAATTAAGAGATTTCAAGATAGACAAAAACACAAGCAACAGTACACACAGCAAGATGGCATCTTCACAAAGTGTGTATGTCCTAAGGGATGTCTAAAAATCATGACCTAAAAGAATATACAAAAACATATTATGATTTCAGTGACTTTATCCAATGTTGCTTTTTTTTATTACTGATAACATTATAAACCAACATTGCCTTAGGTGAAGTCAATAGAAGCTTACCCCTTAACCCAAGTTAATGACTACGTCAAGATATCTCAAGAAGGTGAAATTTAAAGATTGGATCAATCTTTATCCAGATTTTCTTCATCCTTGAAGGGATTTGAATCTTTTAAT
The DNA here is from genome assembly GCA_014905375.1 of Phtheirospermum japonicum. Taxonomy (NCBI): domain Eukaryota; kingdom Viridiplantae; phylum Streptophyta; class Magnoliopsida; order Lamiales; family Orobanchaceae; genus Phtheirospermum; species Phtheirospermum japonicum. Next base: position 626,248 of record BMAC01000317.1, on the reverse strand, counting down.
CTTCAGCAATTGCTGTTTAACACCTCTTGTTTTTGGACCTGGGAGAAAACCAGTTTCTGCGGGAAATCCCACAATCACCTAATTGAAGAGGTTAGTTCTTTTTGCCATCACTTTTATTGCAACACAGGACCTTATCGCACTTTCAATCAAACTCAATGCATTAGGATTATGTATGAAAAGAAAGATAAAAATGCATGCAAAAGTATACAGATGTTGTGACAAATGTTGAAACTGGGTGTCACAACATCACAAACCAACATTGGTTCAGACAATGCACATACCGAGATCTCTTCTCAAACGAGAGAAGGTCTTGAAATCTAATGCCTTAGTGAAGATGTCAGCAAGCTGATTATCTGTTCCAATATGCTCAAGGCTAATAATCTTTCTCTCAACTAAGTCTCGAATAAAGTGATACCTTATGTCAATGTGTTTGATTCAAGAATGCTGGACTGGATTTTTCGAGATGTCAATGGCACTGGAATTATCACACAGCACAGTCAAGATACTACTGTGCAGACCATAGTCTTCTATCATTTGGTTCATCCACAGTAATTGTGTGCACGCACTTCCAACTGCAATATACTCGGCTTCAGCTGTAGAAAGAGATTAGGTTATTACCCAAGAAAAAACAGCCCCCTGTACTACTCTTTCTATCTACCACATCCCTAGCCCAGTCCGAATCAGTATACCCTACAAGTTCAGTACCAGTTTCTTTTGTATACCACACACCTAGTTCAGTTGTACCAGCAATGTATCTAATAATTCTTTTAACGGCTTTCAAGTGTGACTCTTTAAATTAGATTGATATCTAGCACACAAACACACACTATACATAATATCCGGTCTACTTGCTGTCAAATACAACAGACTCCCTATCATGCTTCTGTACATGGTGTTATCAACACCCTTTCCAATATCGTCTCTTGACAGCTTCACAGATTTACCTAGTGGGGGTTTTCTTATGAGTTTCACTTTCTAGACCAAACTTTTTGACTAAGTTCTTAGCATATTTAGTCTGGAAAAGGAAAATACCATCATCAAGCTGTTTGATTTGAAGACCGAGAAAGTACGAGAGGTTACCTTCCATGCTCATCTCAAATGTGTCAGACATTCGAGTGATAAACTCCTTGACCATCTGCTCATTAGTGGATCCAAAAATAATATCATCCACATACATCTGGACGATTAAGATGTGCTTATTGGATTTAAGAAGGAACAAAGTTTTGTCAACTTCCCCTTGTCTAAAGTTCAAATAAAGCAAATGTTGAGTTAGCCTTTCATACCAAGCTCTAGGAGCTTGTTTCAAACCATAAAGAGCCTTTTTTAATTTCAAAACAAAATTCGGTTTTTGAGGATCTACAAATCCTTTAGGCTGCTCAACATACACTTCTTCACTTAAGACTCCATTTAAGAAAGCACTCTTAATGTCCATTTAATGCAATGAAATCTTCATATAACAAGCAACAGCAAGTAAAAGCCTTACCGACTCAATGCGGGCAACAAGGGCAAATGTCTCATCAAAATCGATTCCTTCAATTTGTGTATACCCTTGCGCAACCAGTCGAGCTTTATTCCTTACGATGTTGCCAGCCTCATCAGTCTTGTTCTTGAATATCCACTTTGTTCCTGTCAAGTGGGAATTTTCTGGACGAGGAACTAAATCCCAAACATCATTTTTAGCGAATTGGTCCAGCTCTTCTTGCATTGCTTTTATCCAAAAGTCATCCTTGAGTGCATCCTCCACACGCTTGGGCTCTGTTTTAGAAGGTACAAAGATTCACGAATCTTAGAATAATTAGTAGACAGACAGACGTACCTAACCATTTCCTTGAAATTTATCTTTCGTCTTCTTGTACTCCTTTCATCTAAATCTCCGATCATTTGGCCCACGGGATGGTTTCTCTGAATTCTAGATTGGATATCCCTCTGATGAAGATCAATGGGATCAGCTAGATCTTCTTCTTCTGATTCAGAATCTGATTCTGCAGCGGTTTGGCTTGATGTTGGTTCTGATGTTGAGATCCCAGAATCAACATTGGTACCAACATCGCTTAACTCTCTGAGTTCAGCACCTGCATTTGTGTTTTCAATACCTGCACTATCATCTGAGGGAGGAGTGACATTTTCTTGAGAATTTTGATCATAGATCAGATCATTATCCTTTGTAGGTTTGACTCCACTCGTTAGATCATCGAACTTGACATTTACTGACTCAAACATGCTTCGAGTTCTAAGGATAAACAACCTATATGCATGACTATTTTGGGAATAACCCATGAAAATGTACTTATCACTCTTTGAGTCCAGTTTAGCTATATGATTTCTATCGTTGAGCACATAACAAATACATCCAAACACATGAAAATAGCTCAAGTTCGACTTTTTACCCATCAACAACTCATAGGGAATAGCACATGACCCTGGCCTAAAATAAGCCCTATTTGTAATATGACATGCAGTGTTCATTGCTTCAGCCCAAAAACATTTTGCTATGCCATTTGAAATGAGCATAGTTCTAGTCATCTCAGCAAGAGTCCTATTTTTGCTTTCAGCTATGCCATTTTGTTGTGGAGTAATAGGTGAAGAAAATTCATGACTTATGCCCTCCAAAGTGCAGTATTTAGAGAAAGATGCATTTTCAAACTCTTTACCGTGATCAGTTCTAATCCTACCAATGTTCACATCAAATCTTACACACAACCTTTTTGCAAGTTTTTTAAAAGCTTCAAAAGTTTCAGATTTTTCTTTTAGAAATTCTACCCAAGTGAACCTAGAAAAATCATCTATAATAACTAAAACGTTCTTCGAATGACACTAGTGGAGACTAATTCCTTCCAGCTCTCGACTTCAAGTGGTCCCAAGAGATCCATATGAAGGATTTCAAAACAAGAAGATGTAGTGAGGCTTTGCTGAACTGGATGTGGCACCCTTACCTGTTTTCCTTTCTGGCATGCCTCGCACACAGGAATGATCTTGGTGTTGAGCTTAGGCAGCCCAGACACAGCTTCTTCCTTGTCCAACTTGTCCATCATCTTGTAGTTGAAATGCCCGAGCTTTTGATGCCACACCTCAGCATCACTCAATTGAGACAACTTGCAAAAGGCATCACTTTAGATTTGGTAGCAGTTATCTGAAGTCCTTTGTCCTGTGAGAATACACGGTCCATTCTCCTCATAGACTTCGAATTTTTCACGGTTGAATTTGACACTAACACCTCCATTGCACAGTTGACTTATGCTGATCAAATTTGCAGTAAGTCCTTCTACCAACAGCACATCTTCAAGAGTTACAATGCCGGGAACATGGAGAGTTCCTTGAACAACAATTTGGTCATTTGCGCCTCCACCATACTTTACTTTTCCACCTCGAAATCTGACAATGTTGGAAAGTAGCTCCTCTGACCAAGTCATATGCTTGGAGCATCCACTATCGAAATACCAGGCTCCAGGGACGTGGGACTTCAGTGAGGTATGGATCATATTGCACTTGACGTTATTTTTCTTGACCCACACTTGTTTGAACTTAGTGTTGGTATTGATGTTGGTATGACGGGAACCAACATTGGATTTAGCAGCCGCATTAGTTCTTTGAAAGTGTCTTTGTAACGCCCGATTTTTTATCTTCTTATAATATTAAGCCAAATTTTTTTTATTATTATATTCTATTGTTTCAAATACACTAAGTCATTATTCAAATCCAATTGAATTATTTTCAATTATATTATTTTTATTTTTACCAAAACTCAAATTCAATAACAACATTTTGTTTTACAAAAGCCTAATCCAAGCCCAATGGCAAGCCCAAATTTAAACAGTTATTTTTATTATATTATTTCACCAAAGCCCAATCCAAACCCAATGACTTGGCCCGATTTCAACAAAAACTACAACCCTAACTTTCTAAAAATATATCCATCTTGGTTTTTAAAGAAAACCCAAACCAACATAATTTCTGCTTGTACGGCCGCAAGGTAAATCTCCCTTCTGTTATTCCATTTTTTTTCAAGAACAAAGCCTTGTAATCAAAGTTTTCAGCAGCCACCGTAATCGGATCGACTGCCGATTCTGACCAAGCAATTTAATCCCAACACCACCATCTAAATTCCGACCCAAAACCCACGAACATCACCGACTGCCAGACCCCCCCGAGAACCAGCCCACAGCGACTGCCGAGTCAAACCTGAACAGCCATAGATCAGCGACAACACCCGCCGCCAGCCGAGGCCACCACCATTATCGCCGCCACACAAAGCCACCATCACCAAAATCGGTGGTCACCCCATCCCAGACGGCCCGAACCACAAACCCCACTACCAGCTGCACAAACGGGCCTAAGCCCAAGGCCGAATCGCCACCCAGCCGCAGCAACCATGCCTGCCACCCAAACAACCACCAGCGGCCAACGAACCACCACCAGACCCGTACGAAAACCCCACGGCCCGAGCCTGCCTCGCCACTGCCGTCCATTCGCAGCCCTGGGCCCCGCCGCTACTTTGAGTTTGCATCCGCCGACTGCCGAAGGAGAGTGCGCAGGCCGATTTCAATCGCCAAACCCACGCGATCGCCCGCCGATTGGAGGCATCGCCGCCGCTTGGAGCCGCTACGGGTCGCCATCACCATCTCAGTCAGCCCGCCGTGGCTTGTCCGATCGAAGTCAAAGGAGGGGTGGGTTTCGCTCGAACTGCCGTTACCTGAACGCCGCCGCCTAATTTCCCGTTCACCCGACGACCGAAGGAGGAGCGTTGCTGTCACCGAAGGACGACGCCGCTTCGACTACCTCCGCCGGTACTACGCCAATTTTCGCCATTGCTGATCCTTATTCCAGGAGAAGGAAATCGCCTGGGCCAGAGAGGGAGAGAGGGAGAGGCGCCTGGATTCCGTCGCCCATTTTATCTGTCGCCATCGCCGCACGTCCTTGCCGGAAGCGCTGCGCCGAACGCCGGCTGCCGATTGCCGTCGCCGTTTGAGAATTGGAAAGGAGAAGAAGGAAAAGAAACGGGATGGGTTCTGGCCGATTTAAGGGCTGGGTTCTGCCTTTTTTACCCAGCCCATTTTCTAGAAATTCCCGAATTGGCCCCAATAGCTTTCATCCTTATTCAATTGACCCCCAAGACTCTTATTCCTATTCGATTGAGTCCCTAATCTATCAAAACCCAAGGTTCAGCCCCCAATTTTATAAGAAACTCCATTTCAGCCCAAAGAACTTTCAAGTCATCTTATTTCCACCCCTCCAGTTTCAAGAACATTACCAAAAGCATCCATATCTACCATTTTATTTAAAATTCCATGGCCGGGCGTTCAAATCAAGGTTACGAATTCATTATCTTTTCAAATATTCCAAATTAATTTTTAAACCTAAGTTCTAAGTTAAGCTATTATATTCAATGTAGGAAACGAGGGTTCTCAAAACTAGGATTTTCAAGCACGAGCATCTACATTTAATTTTCCACGAAACGCATTTAAAGGTGGGTGATTCTAAACTTTTTCAAACTATGTTTGTCTATGTTAAATGCTATTATATGAATTATCTATGTCTCAATGCAACATTCCATAGTAGCTTTCGAGCTAAAACAATGACAGTGTGTTGTAGCCATTCATTTATGATTTATATGATTTCTTCTTAACATTGCCGAACGTGTTCTATGTTTGTCTATGTTAAATGCGATTGTATGAATTATCTATGTCTCAATGCAACATTCCATAGTAGCTTTCGAGTTAAAACAACAGTAGCTTTCGGGCTAAAACAACAGTAGCTTTCGAGCTAAATCTATGGTTGGCCAACATCTATGAACGACTGACAGTGTGTTGTAGCTATTCATTCATGGTTTGTATGATTTGCGTTTAATATCGACAAACAAATCCCCACGGAGCGAGTTGAGAGCTCACACCCATTTTTATTAAACTTTTCAGGTTGGGGAGTTGGATGTGGTACGAGGCGGTGGATGCGAAGATGCTATTTTTCAATGCTATTTCATTTTCCTTTCTATGAATTGGTATCTTAGTTTTATGTCAAATTACAAATAAATATTGAGACTTGTGTTTCTGTTTAAAACTCCTTGAATAGTCGAGTACTACTATTTTGATTCATTAAGTGAATCTCCTATTTTCAAATAAATATATAAGTTTTATTCACGCTTCCGCTCAATTTATGTTGTGATTGTAATTTATTGAAAACTCATGCCCTTGTTTTTTGAAAGTTTTGTTTATGAAAAATCAAATTTTACACTTATCAAAAATGGGGCGTGACAGTCTTCTCTCACCAATGATTTTCCAGCAGAAAGGCCGAATGTGTCCGGGCTCGCCACAATGATGGCACACGAACTGTCTCCTCCTCTTCTTGTGTCGCTTGGACGATTTCTGCTCTTGACTTGAGGATTGTGATGGCTGATTCAGTTTATATCCAATTCCATGCTTTGAGGTTTATGGGAAACTCATCTCCAAGATTTTGTCGAGCTTTGCCTTCCCCTTGTTCAGATTTATGATGGTTCCTTGAACCCTTTTCAGCTCAGTTTTTACCTTTTCTAGCTTAGCATCTTTCTTGGTGAGTGATGATTCTAATCGGACAATTATGTCAGTTTGATCACTCTTTTCCTTGGTTAGTTTCTCAACCTCTTTCATGAGATCCTTGACCTTGAGTACCTGTTTTCCCCAACTGACAAATAGTTGCTTATGCTCAACACTTAATTGCTCGTACTCCTCAAGATAATCCGTAGTCTCTGCATTCAGGCACACGATGTTGGTTTCAAGGATACCAACATGGACATCATCGTCCCACACAACATTGGAGAACAAGGATGGAACAGCTTCAGTTGAATCGGAATCATTGACATCCTCAGTAAAGTCTGTAGCAACCATGCTCTTTTTCCTAAGAGTGTTAGGAAACTCATTCTTGTAGTGTCCCCAACCCTTACATTCGTGGCATTTCACCTCACTGAGAGGCCTCGTGGGGTTGGATGCATTGGGAATTGAGGAAGTGGACTGAGATCTAGGAAGAGCACGTCCAGTAAATTTTGGTGTAGACACCTGTGGCCTGGTCTTCGTACTTAAGCCTCCAAGGTTGTTCTTCTTCTTCAAAAAATATTGAAACGTTGGGTAACAAAGGACAATTCGTCTTCCTCAAGCCTAGTGGATTCCATCTTTTTCAGAATCCCATTGAAATCAAACTCCTCATCATCTTCATTATTGTCTGGGATTGTATCGGAGGAGAGGGCCACAATCTTCTCTTTTAGGTTGGAAACAAGGTGTTCCATCTCATATTGCTTGAGGTTTCCGACTAAGGTGTTGAACTCTATATCATTAACATCTTTGGATTTTCTATGGCAACCACCTTCATATTATATTTCTTTGTGATGGATCTCAGTAGTTTTCCCACAAGACGTGAGTTAGTTATTGATTCTCCAAGCTCTCTACACTCGCTTGTAACATCAGAGAGTCTCATAGCGTAGTCCATGATGGACTCCTTTTTGTCCATTCTCATTGCTTCGAAAGTAGACATCAGCATTCTCAGTGTTGATTTCTTCACGCTTGCAGTTCCTTCACACACACTTTGGAGTGCGTCCCATGCATCCTTTGCTGACTCACAATTCTTGATGACTCGGTAGTAACTAGCATCTACATAACTACACAAGGTATTGATGCATTTGGAATTCCTGTTTGCAGCAGCTGCTTCCTCAGGAGTCAAATCTACTTCCTTTTTGGGGAAGGTATCGCCTTCAGCATCAGTAAAATGTGGCTTTTTCCATCCAAGGAGGACGGTTTTCCATACACATTCGTCGATGCTTTTTAAGTGCCACCGCATCCTCTATTTCCAGGGGGAATAATTCTCGTCGTTGAGGATCGGTGGCCTTGGGTTGCCTTGAGCATCCATAGTATATAAAAATAAGGATCAGTACTTAAAAGGTTAAGTAACCTGCTCTAGATGCCAATTGTAGAATTTGAAGGTCTATGGTTTTGAAAATAAGTCTCAGTTTTAAGATGTTGTTATTCAATGTTAAACAACACTGCCTACCAACATCAACTAAAGTTAAAATAAAAATATGCAGCGGAAATAAATCTTCAAGAACAAGGCAAATTAAATTCAGTTCACAAGTAAAAGTACTTGTGAACTTGGGTGTACAAACCCGAAAACTATATTACTTTCTTGTTTTCGATCAATACAAAAATATAAAGTAATATATGAAAACTAAAGTATCAAAACACGTGATACTAAATATTTGTCGCCTAGATTGAAAAGCTCTTCTCCGTTAGTCACGCAACTTCAAAGAACTTGTTGATCTCGAACAATGGCTCCAAGTAGTCTTCGTCTTCTTTCCTTGCCATGCGTCTTCTGCTTTGCCGTGCGTCGTGTTCTGCTCCAAAAATCCATGCGTCAAAAGTTCTGTCAAGCTTTCGATCGACATTGTAGCGTAATAATCGCCTCTAAAAATTAAAAAAAAACATTTTACACAACCCACCTATAATACTCATATATGATAATGACTTCAAATATATGATTTATAAAATCAAATCAGTGGTATATCAATTTAATCAATTTATTATGTTGTAGTGTTCACCATAGATTAAGATTGAAAAATATAGAAATCATTATAAAGCAATATAATTTTTTTACAAATCAAGGAAGTAAATTTATAATTATATTTTTTAATTAATTTATATATATTTGATTATCATATTTTTATTATTATTTTGGTATAAATACTATTAATCACAACCACACCATAGAGAATCATTATTTGATTATCATATTTTTTATTAGTATTTTACAAATTATAACATTATACTAATAAGTAACGTCTATATTTGGTATAAAGCATAAATTATAATGCGAGATACTATCAGTAGGGTGATATGTTGGGTATAATGTGTAATATTAGGATTTAATTTAAGTATTTGATTAATTATTATATAATCAGTATTTAGTTTTAATATTTTTGGTATATAATGTAATTAATTTACATATTTTTGGTATAAACATTAAAAATTATAACCGATTATGATTTTATAAAGAGTATTTGGTAATGATAACACTAATAATTAATATTTGTATTTTTAGTAAGTACACTAATAATTATATGCCTTTTTACCCGATTATATATATATATATATATATATATATATATATATATATATATATATATATATATATATATATATATATATATATATATGGGATGGAATCTATTAATTATTATGTATATCGTATTTAAAGTAATTAATTTTGAGTTTTGAATTAATGGTCTTATTTTTGGTATTCGGGTCTTTTTTCTTAATTTACTTAATTTTTGGTATTGAGATCTTTTTGCTTAATTTGTATACATATTTATATATGAAATATCAAAACTATACATTTTGTATATGTCAAAATGTTTAAATTAGAAAACAATCATGTTATACATAAAACTGTAAAAGACAAACTCTTGAAATTAGCAAAATATAAAAAGAATCAATTAGCAGTCTGTCATCAAACCAAATATAAATTGTGTATGAAAATACTAAAATTAACCATTTTTTATTTAATAAAACGTTTAAATTAGGAAACAATCATGTTATACATAAAACTATAAAAGGCAAACTCTTGAAATTAGCAAGATGCCAAAAAAAGAATCAATTAACAGTCATACATAAAACTGTAAAAGGCAAACTCTTGAAATTAGCAGGATGCCAAAAGAATCAATTAACAATCAAACCAAATATAAATTGTGTATTGAATATCAAAATTATATGCCAAATTTTTTACATTAGAAAACAATCGTGTTCATGAAAATAGCAGCATCTCCTTTTGGCACACTAACAAACAGTTTATTAAGCCGACTCCCATCAGGCAGTGCTTCAGTTTGGCTGGGTTTCGAGACAATCCGTCGGGTTGGGCCGGGCCCGGTATAAAATAGTGATTCTTATGTTTAATTATATTGGGATTATTAAACTTCAGAAACTATTAAATATGAGTTTAAATCTTCCTTATTACTTATTAAACTTCTCAATATATACATTGCAATTATTTTTAAATTTCTCAATATATTGCATTGTTTTTCCTATTACAATTGTATTTTTAAATCTTTATGATGTGCTTAACACTTCAGGTGGACACCGATATTGCATTGTTTTTCCTTTTTGGTTAGGAATAGGAAAAAGGAAAGTGTAAGTATGGTATTTTGATATGATGTCATAATGAAATGGGGTTTTGTTATGGTGCTCTCCTTTTCTTTTCTAACATGTGCAATGCAGCTAAGCCCCACATTTGAAAGGGAATTTTTTAAGTTTTACCAAAGTCATAATAAGTATGCTGTTAAATTAAACACACTCTAAAATTGGGTGTGTATGTATGTGTATTTATTTCATAGTTTGTATGTATTCTTATCAGAATTAACACCTTTTAACGAAGGGACAGATACATCCATTAAATGGGGTAAACAAAATGACACTCAATATTGACATCACAAGTGTATAACTCACCTGAATTGCTTTCTACTTGTTTTAATAGTCTCCGAGTTTCAATTGCAGATGGTTATCTAGATTGTTGATCTAGAATTCTAGTCTCCGAGTTTCAATTGCATATGGTTATCTAGATTGTTGATCTAGAATCACCATGGCAGTTTGATGTGGACCAAAATGTTCATATGTAATATTATGTGATGTATATGGGTATTTGTGGAAAGCGACCTCATTTCCTGGAGAGGGTGTGCCTCTGGGGGTGAGCGAGCTGGATGTCGTTCTTTGGAAGCGGGCTGATTTGCTAGGAGTAGCGACCTGTAGTATGGGGATGAGTTCTCATATAGGGCCGTGATCTCTTGTGGTTTGGGCTGAGTACTTGAGCCTGTTTGAAGGTTTGATATGCGTGGGTTTTTATGGGCCTGGTGGGCTGTATGCCCATGTTTTGTCTTGGTACTTTATTGAGAAGTTTAGTGTTTATGGGAACTTGCTATATATGAGGATTCTTGATTGTGAATCGGTGGTAGAGTTGTGATATGAATGGAATTATGGTTATAGAAGGTAACCCTAAATTGAGGGAGATCTCCCATATCATTATATAAAGGGGCGAGTGCCTCTCATTATTRTCTTAAGTCGATATCATTATATTGCATTATTGTTGAGAWGAGAAGTMTTGAGTGTTTTTCGCTTATTAACTTAAGCGTRGGAGGGCCTTAACGGGCTCGAAATCCGGCCCGTTCGAGGCGTTGTTTTGCAGGACCAGCGAGGTCWCCAGGYTATTCACGGAGGGCTTGAGAGGTCGCTGTGACGCATTTGAAAGTATTTTCAGGTCGCTGATCTCTTTTGAGGTTAGTACCCCCTTTATTTGGTGGTTCAACTTTTTGGACTTATTAAATTGGCGCCGTCTGTAGGAAAGAGGGACATCGAGTCCTTGAGCGAAAGGCGTGAGAAATTTCACAAACCAAACATGAAGGATAACAGCATAATACCTAGAACCCTACAATATGGTTCTATGTCAAATAACAAGAAGAAGAAGAATAGATTGGCGGACGTTAACGGGCAGGATATGACGAGGGATGAACAAGCGCGTTCTCAGATGGATCCAGTAACTCAGGGCATTGGTAGTACACCACCACCCTCTCCCAAAAAACGTGGTGGGAAGGGGCTGGCAGAAGGGCTGGAGAAACAAACACCGGAGAGAGAAGCGAAGAAATCGATTCATGAGACGACAAAGGAAGGAGGTGATTTGTCAAAAGAGAGACCCGACCAGAATAAGAAGGGATTCTGGGAAGGGCTTGTAGACTTTATACCTTTGGATAAGCAGAAGGAATTACGCAGGTACTTAGAAGGCAAACTAAGTACGGGGGGAGAGAAAGGTGAAAAACTGGACAACGAGCAGGAGGAAGAGTCGGCGACCAGAAGAATAAAAAAAGACGAGAAGTCTTTGTCAAAAGGACTGTCTCAAAAAAGGGGGCGCAGCAAGCGGAAGAGTGAGGATGCTTCTAGCTCCACCTTGTCCATACATTCCCATGTTCGTAAGCGGAAAGTGCGAGGAGTAAAAGTGAAGCGAAACCATTGTAGACGTGGAGGTCGCCGACACAATAAACATATCAGTGATAGTGAGACCCATACCTCGGGTACGGGTAGTGATTCTCGAGAGAAAACTCGAAAAAGTTGTAGCGGCCTTAAGGAAGGAAAAGGAGAGAGCGAGGTGGGGCCACATAATAAAGCCTTTAGGGATTTTCAAGAGGCCATGCTGAAATTACAGAAATGAATGAATGGAGAGATATTGGAGGGAGAAGAAGGACATCCTTTTTCAGAGGAGATGATGCGCGCGGTAATGCCTAAAAACTATAAAGCGTTAGAATTTCAATATCGGGGAGTGACGGATCCAATCGAGCATTTACAGCTCTTCGAGAATGCGAGAATGTTACATAATTACACAGATGCCGTGGCATGTCGGGCCTTTGTGTCCACCTTGAGAGGGATCGCGCAAAACTGGTTCTATCAACTCCCACGGGGAAAGATTACCAGTTATCAAGTATTGCGAGCTGCTTTCTTGAAGCAGTTCTCAAGCGTTAAACAGGGTGCGAAGACGGCGCAGTCACTCTTTACCATGGTGCAACGATCTGGAGAGACACTTAAACAATATGTTAACAGGTTCACCAGCGCCACTTTGGAAGTACCCACTGCCACTGATGAGATGAAGGCTGGAGCTTTGCATCAGGGGTTAAGAAGAGAGGATTTGCGTAAATCGCTGGTGAAGAAAGAAGCACGAACGTACGATGATGTCTTGGCAAGGTGTCATAAGTACATACAGGTGGAAGAAGTTGAGGAAGAACATCAAGTGCATTTTGGCAGGGCAGATGTGGGTACGAGAGAAGTTATACCCAGAAGAGAAGTAAGGAAGGAACCTAGGAGAGTGATGCGCGGGCTCTTGGCCTCAAGTGCCAGGGTTAGTGGGAGACAGGAAGTAAACATGCGTGATTGGAGAGAGGAGGATTTTACACCATTGATTTATCCGCTAGCTAAGGTGTTCGGCATCATGTAGCGTTCCGTACCCAATGCTATACAATGGCCAGTGGATCGCACACCTATCTCCACTCATCCCAAAACTACCTCCTTTTGTCGATTTCACAACAACTACGGGCATTTCACAGAAAAGTGTAGGCACCTCAAGGAAGAAATAGAGAGACTCATAAAGGCAGGGCACCTCAAGGAAGTAATTTACAAGGAAAGGGAGCCAAGCGAGCAGAGGAAAGCGTTGCCTCCACCACCACCGGGGAGTCCGCCTCAGCAACAGGTCACGAGATAAGGGCGGCAAGGAAATCAGGGGCAGGAAGAACCACGGAGGAATAGAGGGAGAATAAACATAATTTCAGGTGGTCCGACGGATGGCGATTCCAATAACGCGCGGAAACGACATGTTAAATCAGCTCGTTCAGGGACATGGGAAGTCGCTAGCATGAGTAGACAGCCACAGGTTGTGGGGCCAGTCATTTCTTTTGGCCCCAATGATAGGCGTGGACTGCAGGAAGATCACAATGATGCATTGGTGATTGAGGCGGAAATTGCAGGGTACGAAGTTAGCAGAATTTTTGTGGATAATGGGAGTTCGGTGAACATCATATATACGGACTGCCTTGAACAGATGGAAGTGGATAAAAGAGTGCGGTCTGTAAATACACCCATATATGTGTTCAATGGGGCACAGGTAAACACAGAAGGCGAGCTGACGCTGCAAGTGGTGTTGGGAAAGGGTAAGTCGCGATTAGAGAAGAGCTTATAGTTTTTAATCATCCAAGGGAGGTCGCCCTATAATGTGATATTAGGACGACCTGCCCTTAATATGTTCCAGGCAGTAACATCGACCTACCACATGAGCATCAAGTATCCAGTGGGTGATAGAGTAGGGGAAGTCATCGCAGAGCAGCAGGTCGCGAGATCATGTTATCAGATGGTGGTCAGGAAAGGGCTAATGGAAAATAAACGAGAGAGAGGTAATGATCAGCCGGAGGGAGTGCTCAATGCAAAGAAAATGAAGGAACAGGAGAACTCGGTCCAACCAAATAAAGAGTTGATGGAAATTTTGTTAGAGGAAGATCGCCCAGAGTATACCATGAGAATAGGTATCCTAATACCTAAAGCATTTAAGGACGAGCAGATCAAGTTGTTAAGAGAATTTCGGGACATATTTGCATTCGGGGATAAAGAGTTAACAGGGGTGTCGTCGGAGATCGCGCAGCATCACTTAAATGCGGACCCGGAGGCGAGGTCGGTGAAACAGAAGAGGAGACATTTTAGACCAGAGCTGGATAAGATAATTGAGGGGGAGGTACAAAAGTTGTTGAAATCTGGTCACATAAGTGAGATTCGGTTTCCTGAGTACTTGTCTAATGTTGTGATGATGCCAAAACCGGCTCAGAAGTGGAGGATGTGTGTAGATTTTCGAGACCTGAATAAAGCATGCCCTAAGGATCATTATCCTTTGCCGCGAATTGATCAGTTGGTGGATTCTACCTCGGGATGCGAACTGTTGAGCATGATGGATGCTTCGCAGGGGTATTGTAACGCCCCAATTTCTTTTCATAGCGGAAATAGAAGCGGAAGCATTAATATTTAAATAAAAGTGGTTTGAGGGACGTTACTTTTCGAAACTCTTAAAAGATAAACAAACCATTAAAATAAATAACTTTATTGAACTAAATCCAACTCTTTCTAGTCAAAGAAAGCAAATAATTAAAGAGAAATAATATTCAATACGAAATAAAATACTTAAGAGGTTAACCATCTTTCGACTAGAGTAGAAACAAAAATAACTTAATTTATTATCGTCGCCACCACCACGCTTCTGCTCGACTTCACTTAACCTGAAAAATATTGTTTGATGAAAAGGGATGAGTACAAAAAAACTCAGTGGAGATACAGTTCATAATTAATTTCTCAATATAACATAGCATCATAGTAAAACATGGAAAAATTTGTTCTGTGCAGTACGGTGGGCCATCCCAAGGATCCGTAGACCCCGGACCCATTAAGGTCCCTGACTAATAATTGTTCTGTGCAGTACGGTGGGCCATCCCAAGGATCCGTCGACCCCGAACCCATTAAAGTCCCTGACCAATAATTGTTCTGTGCAGTACGGTGGGCCATCCCAAGGATCCGTCGACCCCGGAGCCATTAAGGTCCCTGACCAATAATTGTTCTGTGCTGTCGCGCGACTCTATGTATATATAGTCATTTGCCCGAAGGCCATAGTTGTCATGTAATCACCATAAACTATAACATATCGAGCAATTAATATGAACTTGAATTTAAAAAGATTTTGAGTTAATATTCCCACCTCGTTTATGCAGAAAATAACTTGACTTGAATGCGACACGTGAAACGTTCCTAGTCCTCAAAATCCTCGATTTCTACAAATAAATGGAATTGGAATAAATAGATGGAATAGAAATTGAATGAATAATTAGTCGAACAACTTCAGCTTGAAAGAACTTACGGAGTCGAATGTCGGATAAGAGTTAAATAATTTATCAAATGAATAATTGCCAAACAGAAGATCCTTGGTAAATATGGACCGCAAGCCAAAAGCCCAAAAAGACGTTACCAAGCTGCAGCCCACTCCAATCCTCATCTTACTCAATTAAATTCATCAGCCCAATCCACAAATAAAAAGAAAAGTCCAGCCCAACTATCTACATGAATTAAAACCCACTAGCCCAACTCCTTTCCTCATTTCTTTCTTTGTTTCACCATCCCGTATCCTCTCTCCTTCTGCAACCAACCACTCAATCCTAAACCCCCAATAACCTCTCCAATTGAGAATTAATTCCCAAAACAACACAATCCAAAATCAACAAAATCAATGTCTCACAAATTCCCAAAATCAATTAATCGATCAAGCCCCAAAACAAACGATTTCACAATACCTCTTCAAAATCCCCAAAACAAAACCCTCCTTCTCTTCCTCTCACTTTCTCTCTCTTCCCGTCGCTCCCACACAACTCCACGGCAAGGAGACGGCAGCAAACGGCGAGGGCTGAGATTTCTCTCGGCGTTTCAAAACTCAATGCGCATATCGGCCGAACCAATTTTCTCCTTTCATCAATTTTTGATGGCAGTGGCGGCTCTGACTCAATCAGGTAGCAACCAGCGAGGCGACTTGGCTGGTTCATAACGTCGGCAGCTTCAGCGACTGAGACGCGGCGTAGGCGACTCTCTGTTTGGCAGACGAGGCGACAGAGATGGTTTTCAGACCTCGACTTCGGGCTGTGAGTTCACAGCGTCTCGGTGGCGATGGCGACGACAATCCGGGCTGCGGCAGAAAGTGTAGGCTGAGGCTTCGTTCCGCTCGGTAGGTGGAACGACAGCGACCAGCGGCTAGGCTCGGGTCCGATCGGGCCGTGAAACTTAGGTGTTGACTCGGGCCATCTCAGCGTGGATGCTCCTCGGGTTCGGGTTTTAGGTCACAGGTTCTGGATTAATTGGGTTCTTGGGTCTCGCCTTTCTTCGAGGTTTTTCTGGTGGGTGTTGACTTTGCGAAGGTGGTCGCTGCTAAGTGACGAAGGTCGATAATCTCTCGATGGCTCGGGATGATCTCGGGTTCGTCCTATCACTTCAACTGGGTGCTCCGATGATGTGGTTCCTGGGCACGACTTCAGTCTGGGTTTGTTAGATCGTGAGCGGCCTCTCGGTGGTTTGCGCTAATTCGGTCGGGTCAAACTTGTTCGTTCAAAGCTTCTGGTGGATGATATTTGTGTCTGTGTTTCTGTTGATTCAAGGAATATCTGAACGTTGGGAAAGATTGAAAACAGAATTGTAAATTGATGTGGTGAGGACTATAACTAGGTTTAGAACTTGTGTGTGAGTTAGACGTCTTCATTGCTGACTGTGATTGTGTTTTTGAGATATTGTTTGTGAAATTAACAGCGGCCGAAAGTGAGGTTATTAAGAAGAGTTTGGATTATAACTAGGTTTAGGGTTAAGAGTTCTAATTTATTTGGACCGTTGATCACTTGCTGAAAACTCTCAATTGTGATATAGGAGAAACGTAAGAAGGAAGGAGTTGAATTTGGGCTTTGTTCAACTAATGGGCTAAGATTTTAAATAAAAAGAATTGTTGTGCTTTTAAAATAATGGGCCAAAAGAATTTATATATAACATAGATGGCCACTTATATTATAAAAACTAATTTGGGCCTATAGTTTAAATCTTTGAAATTAAAATAAAATAACAACTTGTGAAAATCTAATTAAATGTTGCCAATCAAATTAGGCTTAAAATGAATTAAAATGAAAATTGGAATTTAAATAAATAAAAATATAATAGAGTATTCATGATTCTCCAATAAGGTAAAATAAAAATATGGGATGTTACAGGTATCATCAAATACCTCTGGCAAAGGAAGATCAGCCCAAAGTGAGTTTTGTTACTTCCACAGGTACTTACTGTTTTGTCTCCATGCCTTTTGGATTGAAGAATGCAGAAGCGACCTATCAAAGGCTGGTAGATCGTATGTTTAAAGATCTGTTGGGGTCCACCATGGAGGTTTATGTCGATGATATGTTGGTGAAGAGCAAAAAAGCAGAATCTCATGTGGGGGATTTGAAGAAGACGTTCGTTATCTTGAGACAGTATGGGATGAAACTTAACCCAAAGAAGTGTGCATTTGGTGTACGATCAGGAAAGTTTTTGGGTTACATGGTGACGGAGCGAGGAATCGAAGTTAATCCAGAGAAGGTACGGGCTGTTTTAGAGATACCGCACCCTCGTACAGTGCGGGACATGCAGATACTTATAGGGCGGATTGCAGGTCTTAGCCGTTTCATTTCTAGATCGGCGGAGAGGGGCGTCCCATTTTTTAGGTCGCTTCGAAAGGGATCCAGGTTTGAGTGGACACAGGAAGCTGCGGATGCATTTGAAGAATTGAAAAAAATACTTGGCGGAGATACCACTGTTGACCAAACCCATGCCGGGAGAAGATTTGATCATATATATATCTGTGGGGGAGGTCGCAGTAAGTTCTGTCCTGATAAGAGAAGAAACGGGTATGCAAAAACCTATCTATTATATTAGCAGGATGTTGCGGGGAGCCGAATTGAAGTATACCGAGCTGGAGAAAGGAGGTTTTGCGTTGGTCTGTACAGCTAGGAAGTTGAGACCTTATTTCCTGAGCCACAAAGTGAAAGTGCGTACTAACCTGGCTCTCAAACAAGTTCTGGGTAATCTGAATGTGTCAGGGCGGTTGGTGAAATAGGCCGTGGAGTTGAGTGAGTATGATGTAGTTTATGAGCCAAGGGTGGCTATCAAGGCGCAAGTGTTAGCAGATTTTCTGCAAGAAAAGACGAGACAGGTCGACGAGAATAAAGAAGTAAAAGCATGGACCTTGTATACAGATGGATCAACTATGGCATTAGGAGCAGGGCTGGGTATTGTGTTAACTAGCCCGGACGGAGAAAATTCGGAGTTTGTGATCAAACTGGGATATAAGGCGTCCAATAATGAGGCTGAGTATGAAGCCGTGTTGCAAGGAATTAAAATGGCAGATGAGCTGGGAGCGCGCAAGTTGTGGGCATATACAGATTCACAGTTAGTAGTTCGGCAGTTTGATGGCTCCTTTGAGGCTAAAGAAGAGCGCATGATGATATATCTGGGTAAATTACGAGAGGGGGTGATTCATTTTGAGGAATTCAAGCTGGAGCATCTGCCGCGAGCTGAAAATACACGGGCGGATCAGCTCGCCCGGATAGCAGGAGCACTAGGGACGTGTGATACTCGGAGAATCACATTGATAGAGCTGGGCAATAGTAGCATAGAAAAGGGAGAAGAGGTTATGGAGATTGAGGATAAGGATGATTAGCGCGCGCCCATATGGGATGTTCTTCTTAAAGCGCAGGAGGGTGCAGAGAAGTTGACAACAAAAGAGGCCAGAGTTGCAGCTCGTTTTTGTGCAATAAATGAAGAACTGTATAAGAGGTCGCGATTTAGACCTCTTCTGAAGTGTTTAGCTAAAGTGCATGGATCGGAGGTTTTGAGAGAAATACACGAAGGGTATTGTGGGGATCATGAAAAGGGAAAGGCGTTAGTAGGTATTACGTTGAGAGCAGGCTTCTTTTGGCCTGGAATGAAGGCTATGGCTAGCGAGCTAGTTCAAACGTGTAAAAAGTGTCAAATGCATGCTCCGGTTATTCATATATCGGCTGAAGAGATGATGGTCATGAACTCGCCGTGCCCGTTTGCACAATGGGGAATTGATATTGTGGGTCCTTTCCCAAAGACTCCAAGCAACAAAGAGAATTTGGTGGTGGCTATTGATTATTTTACAAAGTGGGTGGAGGCCGAGGCTGTCACAGGAATAAGCGAGCAACACATCATGAATTTTATTTTTGATAACATATTTTGCAGGTTTGGAGTACCACGAGTGTTAGTCTCGAACAATGGAACTCAGTTTAATGGGCAAAAAATGTAGAAGTGGTGCAAAGATATGGGGATGAAGCAGCGATTCGCTTTAGTGGCGCACCCACAGACCAACGGGCGGGTGGAAGTTACTAACCGGATAATTGTGCAGGGACTTAAGCTGCGATTAGAGAAAGCGGGCGGACTGTGGGAAGACGAGCTCGCGTCTATCCTTTGGGCCTATCGAACGACTCCCCGGACTACCACAGGGGAGTCGCCGTTTAGTTTGGTTTATGGGATGGATGCAGTCATTCCAGCCGAGATAGTTGGGGGTTCGCAGCGTCTGATGACATTTAGCGTGGAGGAGAACGAAAGATTAGCTCGAGGAGCAATCGAGACAATTGATGAGATACGAGAGAAAGCTGCAGCTCGGGTTGAACATTATAAACAAAGAGTACAAGCTGCTTTTAATAAGCGGGTTAAGCATCGTTGTTTCCAGGTCGGCGATCTGGTGTGGAGGAGAGCTGATGCTTTGAAAATGACTAAGAAATTGGAGCCGAACTTGATTGGGACATTTAAGGTGATAAAGGTATTGCGAGGAGGTGCATATACTCGAAAATGCAGATGGAAAGATTTTACCACGAAGCTGGAACGTGTGCCATTTGAAAAGGTATTATGCATAGAAGATGGATTGCGGGAGAAGGTAACTCTTGACCGGAGGGCACTTCTCCCGTAGAGAGTTCGTATGGAAGAGATGAGGTGAAAGATTTTGTTTGTGTAAGTGTTTATGGGGCGAGAGAAGGTAACTCTGGACCGGAGGGCACTTCTCCCTACCAGGCGAGTTGGTGAAGATTGGTGCTTTTGTAAGTGTTTTTGTGGCGGGAGAGGGTAACTCTGGACCGGAGGGCACCTCTCCCGACCTTGTGATTTGTTGAAAGTGTGTGTTTGCGGCAAGTGTTGTGTTTTGTGGTGCGGGAGAGAGTAACTCTGAACCGGAGGGCACCTCTCCCGACCTTGTGATTGGTTGAAAGTGTGTGTTTGCGGCAAGTGTTGTGTTTTGTGGTGCGGGAGAGGGTAACTCTGGATCGGAGGGCACCTCTCCCGACCAGGCGAGCTGTTGAAGGTTGTTGTTTTTGTGAGTATTTGTGGTGCGGGAGAAGGTAACTCTGGACCGGAGGGCACTTCTCCCGACCAGGCGAGATAGTAAGAGTTGTGTTTGTACGTATTGTGGCGGGAGAAGGTAACTCTGGATTAGAGGGCACTTCTCCCGCAAGTTGTTCAGAAAGTTGAGTAA
>BMAC01000317.1:560807-605329 GCA_014905375.1 Phtheirospermum japonicum | reverse complement strand
GATTGATCGTATTTGAAGTTACTGTATGATTATTATCCTTGAGAATTTTTATTACAGGGTTATGTCTTGAGAGTTAAACAGTTGTGTGGATACCAAGAGTAAATAAACTAAATAACAAGCAAAGATGGTAAATTGTTCATACAAAAGTTGCGAGCTAGAAAGTGATAGATGTTTTAAACAGTTTTTTCAGTAATAGAGGCCGCAGCAGGGGGACTTATGAGGGCTAACTCGGGCTCAGAAGTGATGGTTGGCTCGGGCGCAGAAGTGGTAGTTAATGATGGTTCAGGTAGCAGATCGTCCAGAGGCGTTTTCAGCTCGACGTGTACTCCTGCAGACACGGCCGCCCGGTTTTGACAAGACAGCCACCACTTCGTGTCGATGGGTTGTTTCCAGTCACCCTTGAAGCTGATGAAGGGTGTTAGCTTGTCAATGAGGGCCCCGACATTGGGGGAGTAAGAAACGTTCAGGGCAGCGACCTCCTCTTTAATCATGTTGGCCGCATTAGAAACCCATTCAGTCGCACCACCAGCCATCAGTCCAAAATAAATGGAGGATTTTTCGTAAGCCTTAATGAGCTCTTGCCGGTATGCATTAATGAACTTCCTGCCGATCTCGCTGAGGAGGAAGTTTTGTTGGCCTTCGGATACGCCTTTTTCACGAGCTACTTGGATAAGTTCTGGGAGCTTTTGATGTTGTAAGGCGAGCTCCTCAGTCTTTTTGTTTAGCTCGTTACTCATGCGGGTCGCCTCATCCTTTAGGCTGTTGTTTTGGCTTTTTAAGATCGCCACCTCCTCATCACGAGCCTTCACCAGCTGGAGTGTCCTATCCAACTCCCTTTGTGTTAGTGACAGCTGTCGGGTTTGTTGTTCTGCTTGGGCAGTTAGCTCATCGATTGTCTTTTGAAGGTCGCTTTCTGCCGAACGAGCTACAAATTCTTCCGAAAATTTCGAGAACAGAGGTTTTAGCTGCATCATCATATTTTGTTAGTATTTATAAGTGGTTAGATGAGTTAATAGTAAGGTTCTTATGTATTTACCTGCTTGATTGTATGCTCGGTGAGAAGGGTTTCGACATCCGCAGCCTTGTCACACTTCACTAGCACCTTGCTCAAATTGGAGGTACCAGCAGAGGTCATTGTAGGGCCCTTACAGAGACGACGGCATTTTTGCTCTGGCGGGCTAGGGCTTGGGCTCCTGGCCACTGGGCTCTTAGGAACAGCCAAGAGAGGTCGCTTGCCCTTATTTTTGCCAGATCGCTGAATTAGTTGGACTTCTTCCTCCTTGTCATTGGCCTCGTTTGCATTGGTAGGATCTGGGACGGGATGAGCTGTGGATTGTGAGGCGGGCTGTTTCTTTTCTTCTTTCGAGCGAGTTGCGGCACAATTCTTGATAAAGTCAACTACAGTAGATGTGAAAATCGTTATTATTCAGCTTCTACAACATGTGAGAAAGTGTAATCATAAAACCTAAGAGTACCTACCAAAGTCTGATTCAGTAATGGCAAATTCTGGTTCAACCGGGCGAGAATCGATGCCCACGTAACGGAACATGTCGGATCGACTGGTGAGAAGTACCACATCGAAAGGGCGCTTACTCTAATCCTTGAGCTGATCGGAGTATTTTTTGTATAGGCGAGGGCATTCTTTGGAGGTAGGAGGCTTGTATTGTTTGGGGGTACGATTTTGTAGCTCGGTTAGGAAGGGCCAGTCTTCTGTGTTATGGATAAAGAAGAAGTTCTTCCTCCACTCGGGGACTTTGTTGGGAGGGTTTATTAGAAAGCGAGCTAGTCCTGAGCGAGAGGAGAGGTAGAAAGAGTTCTGTTGGTACTTAATTTGAAAACAAAAATGGAAAAAGCCTGCGTCAGGATGGACATTATAATATTTACATAATATAAGATATCCTGCTAGATATTTCATGGAGTTAGGGGTTAGTTGCAAAAGGGAAATTTTGTATAAGGTGGAAATTTGAAGGTAAAACGAGTGGGCAGGGAATCTAAATCCTGCCACTAGTAATGTGTCGAAAAGGGTGATGTGGTTAGGAGGAGGTCGAAGAGGGTCTACTTGCGGGCTGTCAGGCAGGACCATCTTGGCGGTCTCCGGAAGATTAAGAATTCTTTTAAATTTCTCTAATTTATTTATGTTAGGAAGTAGCCAGTAATTGTGTTTGATTTCTTTGGTTGTACGAGATGAGGAAGGTAGGTCGTCAATAGATAAGGAGTGGGCTACAGTCACTGGATTTTCTCTAAAGTGTTCGCAGGGCGGAGGTTTATTGGATTTGGGTAGAGGGATACCCTCTGGGACATGTGCAGGGGTTAGTGATGAAGAAGATGGAGTTTGAGGGATGTTGTCCATTAAGGCTTGGGCCTTAGTGTGGGCTATGGTTTGAGCTTGAAGTTCCGACCAATTAACGTCGCCCTCTGGCTCGTCGCGTAGGCCAGAGGAGGGTAATGCTAGTTGTTTCGGTCTTTTCTCAATAATAAAGGGGTTTTCGGTGGGGTTGGAACCAGGGGAAAGTGCTGAGTTGGATGAATTAGTATTTGAAGATTCTAGTTTCATTATAAAGTAAACAAGTTCGGGGAGGGGATAACACAAAACAAACACATCTCAGCATGCGCAGTTATAATTTCAGTAATGAAATTAAAATTTTGTAGGAGAGATTTAGGGACTTACGCATTTTGGCGAGTTGTGGATCGCTGTTGAGTCTGGGATAATTGTTGGTGGGTAAGCTTGGTGCAGAGCGAAAATGGTGGTTTTCTGACTATAATTGTGTAAAGTGGGAGGAGAGAGTGGAATAATTTTTATATGGGACGGCGGAAAGCTGATGAGACGGTTCTGAGCGGGATTAAGTAGGGTTCGTTGGAGGAATGTTTTGGGCCATTAATTTTTAGGCCCACTGGATTTATTATACTCCGAGAAAATGAGGAAGTGACGTGTGTCTGACAAGGGGGCAGACTGCATTTAATGAAACTTAAATGAGATAGGAAGTGAGGGAAAAGGCTTGTCTTGACTTTGGGATTTAGTTACGATTACGATTTTGAATTATTGAGGCTGGTTATAGCTGTAGGTTGTCAGAGGAGTAGTATGTTTTTTAGGTCGCCAAGTGGGAAATCTTGAGATTTAAATTGGGGACTTGTATACATGAGTTTGTTCAGTGTGTTAATGTTGTGTGGTTCAGGTCGTTATAGTCAGGGGACTTGGACTAGGGACTCGTGGTTGTTTCCACGAGGTGATCATTTTGTTGTTGGAAAAGCAAGTTCGTTGAGATGAGATTTTGCAGGTCGCAAGTTTACTTGGTAATTTATGATAAAATGATGGGCATTATGGCTCGATTTATCGGGCTGAGTGATTCTGGCAAATGGTTTTGGTAAAGTTTTTGGAAAGGTGTGTCCTTATGTTTTGTTGTTGTTTTTATTGATTGTGTTGGCTTGATTTTATTTTACATGTCCTACCTGATTTCATACCTCAATCAGCTAGAACATGGGGGACTAGCTCATGTGGACCAAAATGTTCATATGTAATATTATTTGATGTATATGGGTATTTGATGAAAGCGACCTCATTTCCTGGAGAGGGTGTGCCTCTGGGGGGTGAGCGAGCTGGATGTCGTTCTTTGGAAGCGGGCTGATTTGCTAGGAGTAGCGACCTGTAGTATGGGGATGAGTTCTCATATAGGGCCGTGATCTCTTGTGGTTTGGGCTGAGTACTTGAGCCTGTTTGAAGGTTTGATATGCGTGGGTTTTTATGGGCCTGGTGGGCTGTATGCCCATGTTTTGTCTTGGTAATTTATTGAGAAGTTTAGTGTTTATGGGAACTTGCTATATATGAGYATTCRTGATTGTGAYTCGGTGGTAGAGTTGTGATATGAATGGAATTATGGTTATAGAAGGTAACCCTAGATTGAAGGAGATCTCCCATATCTTTATATAAAGGGGCGAGTGCCTCTCATTATTTTCTTAAGTCGATATCATTATATTGCATTATTGTTGAGAAGAGAAGTTTTGAGTGTTTTTCGCTTATTAACTTAAGCGTCGGAGGGCCTTAACGGGCTCGAAATCCGGCCCGTTCGAGGCGTTGTTTTGCAGGACCAGCGAGGTCWCCAGGYTATTCACGGAGGGCTTGAGAGGTCGCTGTGACGCATTTGAAAGTATTTTCAGGTCGCTGATCTCTTTTGAGGTTAGTACCCCCTTTATTTGGTGGTTCAACTTTTTGGACTTATCACAGTTATCCGGCTGTGTTGTTAACATTGTAATTAACTTCCAACACCATGATTTAATACAAAACCCAAACAAAGATGAATGAATCAAATTTCGATCCATCCAACAACATTGGGCAACATTCGATTAAAGGAGGCGAGTGGCCCTATAACTTAATGCCCATCTAAGATATCCTGACAATAGGGAATGAAAATGGAAAGCATGTTATCGTCTCAATACCAAATCCACATACCTTTCTTATGATATGAGCAAAGGTTCACACTGCATTTCTATGAAAAGGCTGATTACTAATAACTCATTCATCAGCACTTCTAAGCACTGCTAATTAAAAAAACTCAAGTCCAAACAATTAAATTCAAGTATTCGGCTGTATCAGTAATACCTTGATACATCACACAGATCCTAGAAGAATTTAGAATCCAATAGAAAACTATACATTTGGACAGTTATAAGATATGTAATTCTAGATCCAGAGTATACCTTATTTTACACTACATAAAAGTCCTACAAACACTATACCGACTCGTGTCAATTCCTTCAGTAAAAGGGCCATGCAACAGTTTCTCATTATAAACTAAGCAGATACGTTAAGGTGTACTATTTGCCTACACGGTTATATAGTTTTTTAATATCACATGAGAATCAAGGGAACCATGGAAACTTAAAACTTTGTGCCAGTTTCAATCAATAGACAGACCCAATCTAAAAGGGTAATGAATGGAATCTACATTAATAAAGAAAGTGAATAACCACACGGCATCGCATCTAAATTATTATCAAGATCATTGTAATCGTAAAATTAAAGAGACAAATAATAAAATATAAAATAAATGCAGCAAGTAGATGGCCGCACCAATTGAAATTTTTATCATTGCTGTTAAAATTGTGACTCCTTACAAGAAGCAGTACCCAAACTAATTCTCTCTCTCTCTCTCTCTCTCTCTCTCTCTCACACACACACACACAAACAAACAAACAAAAAAGTAGAAGAAGAAAAGAGAAACCCTTTATTTGGTATCCCAAACAATATGTTCTTCAAATCACATGTTTAAAGATTAGCATAAACTTTTCAATAGATGATAATGAAATCCCTAGCACTAAAAAATAGATGTCATCGCGTATTCTACAAAATAATAAAAATCAACTGTCCACTACACAACAACACTCGAAACACATATAGAACCCATTATAGATCTATTTCAGCTTACACACAAATATGTTAGAATTTACAGAGAGAAAAAGAGCACTATAGATCCATTATAGATCTATTTCAACTAACATAGGCATTTACAGATTAGTTGAAAATAGCATCTCCTTTTGGCAAAACTAGCTCCTCATCCTCGAATAGTTTCAATGAATCACGAAGCCTAGCAGCGTCATTATAATCCTATGCAATTATATAATAAATCGCCCCAACAATTAAATAAAACAGCAAAATTCGTACAAAATTGATGAGTTTGTGACGGATGTCAAAGAAGTTGCATTAGCTGTTTCAGATTCCACATCTCCTGCCGGAATTATAATGTTTGATGTGAGCTATACAATCTCGTAATTTTACTTTTTAATGGTTTCTCCTTCTCTGCACACTTGCTTCTGTAAAATTATAGTTCCGAGTTGGATACGATTGGACTTATCCCTACTTTATGTACGTCTGATTTTTGAATTCCTTTAAGTATCTACTTAGCAATAATTGCTCTCTTCTCATCATATGGCATAACTGGTTATCAGAAGTAGGTCAAGAGTTCCTGATGAAAGCATCTAATATCTTTAGACAAACAGAATACCTGTAGTAATTTTGAATTTAAAAAAAATTACACATGTCATGCAAAATCCAAATCCAAATTATTTGGAATTGTATAGCTTGTATACGGAGGATGTATAATAAATTAAAATAAAGTATAACAACATATCAAAGTATAAAAAAAAAATTATTCCAAAATAATACCACAATAAACATAAGTGAATAAAGCAATTTAATCGTTTTCCCACATGGAATAGACAAATACACATATTTACTGCACATCCATCTTTGACTAAACATGAAACATTATTATAGCAACAAATAATATAATCTATAATATAAAAGAAAAATAAAAAAAAACCTCGAGAGTCCAGATCCAAAAAAAATATCGATTCAGTCTGTCCACAAAAACATGCCAGAATTAGCGAATGGACAAAAGATTTTTTTATTTTTTTGAAAATGAAAGTCCAGAGGGCAAAACATTCGATCTATCCCCGAAAAAAAATGCGATTATGATAGACCGATCAAAAGTCCACATCCAAAAATAGTTTCTCGATCTTTAGTAATGTTTGAGTTTTTTGTATTTGAAAACGAAAAACACCTTCGATAGTCCAGATCTAAATAGAAATTATCCAAAATTGTATACCTTGAATATATCATACGGATTGCAATTGAATCCGTCGAAGAAAAAATATGCGAGAAATTATCATTTACAAACCCTGAAAATTTCACATCTAAAAAATAAATATTTTCAAAAAAGGAATTACCATCCGACGTTGGTTGCAATTTGAGGAGAAACGACGGTGGGGGTGGTGCTACTCGGATCAGATGAGATTATTTCAAGGTGTAACAGTAGTCACCAAATAGTGAAGTTGCTGGTTCAATGGGATAAGCCGATAAGCCGAGCGCGAGAGAGAGACAAAGAAACGCTCAAAGAAAGTTTCTTCTTCATAGCCGTCTGAATCGCCAGCCGGGGAATTGTTCTAGCTCTAGAAATAATAGGGTTAGGCAAAAAAAAAAAAGAGAGAATAAAGGGAGAAAACGGCTGATAGAAACGAAGGGAGAGAAAAAAAGAAAGATAATGAAACCCTAAAAAAAACCCTATTTTATACCTAGCCTTTTTTTTTTATAAAAGGAAGGAATATTGGCAAATTAACATGGATTGCCACATCAAATTTAAAAAAATAAGAAGATGACACTTGGAAAATTGAATTCATACCAAGTTGATTCCTATGCTAGGGGTCAACAAAATTAACAAATAGTAGGGATTAGGGTATTTATAATGTAAGGGTGGTATTGATAATTTAAACATAAATTTTGATTAAATAGGAAGTATTTGGACTATATGTGAATAAAAAGAGTGAATAAATTTAATGGTAAATGAGAATTATGTATTTGTATTAATTTTCCATAATATTAACAATATATATATTTGTATTTTCTTTTTAAAAAAACACTCCAGGCAATTAGAAAGTTCTTTATTGCCCAATAGAAACTTCTAGAATCTAATAATCTAATCAATCATTTTTCTTTTTTGAAGATTATCAATCATATTTCTTTCTAAACATATTATAGTAACTTAAATTAATAAATAAAGTAAGTGACGTCTAACTTCAAATAAAATTTAATTTTCGTCATACAAAGATTTCCTCTTTTTTCTCTCTCTCTCTCTCTCTCTGCAATTTTTATATAATAAATCTTCAGAAACCCTTCTCTTTACATTTCTCTCTCTACGCCACGCCGTCGCGCCTCTTCGAGATCCACAGCTCCTCCCGCGTTTCCGCCTCTTAAACCCTAATTTCCGACGCCGGAGCTTAGGCGATATTCCGTATTAGCTTCCTGAAGAAAATTCGGAAGTTGGGAGAGAAGCAACTCAATTCCGGTTTCTCTCTCGTGCTCCTACAGCTGAGACGATTTTCTTTGAGGTATGATCCGAATCCGATCGAACGATCTTTTGCTTACGTCTATGCTCGAAGGTGTGTGTGTGTGTGTCTGGTAGTTAGGGATTTGGATTCGTATAGAAAGATCTGTGAATTTAGGGTTTTTGTGCTGGAGAGTGAATCACTGTGACGTGGTTAGGTTTTTGTAGGTATTTTAGTGAGATCGTTGATCGATGGCGGCGGCAGCAGAGGTGGCAGCTCATCCACTAGTTTCTCCGCAAGTTGTGAGTGCTATTTATTTATTTATTGTCATTTTTCATGAAAGATTGATTTTTTATTGCTAATTTAATAACCTGGGTTGCGTTCGTTACGGAATTAGGTTGGAAACGCATTTGTGCAGCAGTATTACCACATTCTGCATCATTCGCCTGGTCTCGTTCATCGATTTTACCAGGACATAAGCAAGCTTGGTCGCCCTGAGGAGGATGGCTCCCTGAGCACCACTACCACTATGCAAGTAATTTTGCGTTCTCTATCCGTCACGTGTTTTAAATATTGCGTGCAGTTGAATTTTGTGATATTTGTTCACCTGTAATTAAATTTTTTTAAAAAAGCCAAGTTTGGTTAATTTAATTTATTTAGTTTTGCGGGTTTAAGTGTTTCATTCGTTTGCTTGCTGTAAAGAGAGGATGATAACATTTTTTTTTGAATTAAATTTTTGTCTTGTGCAGACGATTATTGTTTTGCTTATGTTAGTAAATCCTAAAATGTGCTGCTTTATAATATTTATGTGTGTGCATGTAATGTGACTACGCAACACAGGACATAAATGCAAAGATTGTTGCACTCAACTATGGTGACTTCAAAGCAGAGATCAAGTCGGTGGATGCACAAGAGTCATTTAACGGCGGAGTGGATGTTCTTGTAACTGGCTATCTAACCGGGAAGGACAACACAGTCCGCACTTTCGCTCAATCATTCTTCCTCGCACCTCAAGACAAGGGATACTTTGTTTTGAACGACATATTTCGATATGTCGACAGTGCTCCCACTGTGAACCCAACATTGGTTGCCGAAGTTTTGGTGCCCGATGTTGTGGTCCCCGTTACTCCTGAGCCAGGTAACCAACACATATTCATTCAATTTTTGTAACCTTGTCTTTTTCACTTTCCGTGGAGGGATAATATATATATATATATATTAAATTTCTTTTTAATTTTTTTTCCCATTTGGAATTGGCAGTTGCTGCTCCGATCCAGGAAAATCACGTTTCCGAGCAAAGCACGCCATCTACAGAGGAGCCCATTACAGGAGAAGTTTACAACCCCCCTGAGAACGGAGATGTGCCGGTTGTTGTTGAAGAAGAAGAGGTCCCGGTGGCTGAGGTTGTTGATGAGGTACACGATGATACACAGAAAATTGTTGAATCCAATGCCAAAATCGAGGAAGTACCTAAGAAATCATACGCCTCCATCGTAAGTAGCTTATTTGCAGTTTTATAAAAATAAAATAAAATAGCTCTACTTCTATATCAGATGTAGTAGATTTAGTTTAAGCCAATTTTCTATATCTTGAGTGTCAGTATAGAAGGGATAATTATGAAATTTACCCTTGAGGTCAGACCTAATTACAACTAACTTTTGAAGTTACAATAATACCCCTGATATTTGATTTAGTGTTAAAATTAAGAGGCAGGTGTAATATTATTTTTTGAAATGTAATTTGCTTATAAAGGGGTAAATGTAACCTCATGGGTAGTTTTTGTAATTTTGAAAGTTTGCTGGGTTTTTATGTAATTTGGTCAAACCTTTGGGGTAATTTTTGTATTTAACCTCAGGAGAGTCTTATTTGTATTTAACCAACATATATAATATTACTCAGGTGAAGCATATTAAGGAAAGTGGTGCAATTCTCTCACCACCAACGCCTGCTCCTAAGAAAGCTCCACCAAAGAAAATCGAGCAAGTGAAGCCAACATTTGCCCCAGCAACTGATGGACTAGTATCCAATTCAGAACCCCTTGATAATGGAAATAACCAAGACAGTGAAGGCACGGAAATCTGAATTTCCCATTTCCTATATTAGTGCCATTTAAAGAACTTGTGTCTTCTGTTGAACCTCACTATGCTTGTGTTACCAAAATAACGTAAAACCGTCTAATTTTATGCAGGTGATGGTTACTCGATTTATATAAAGGGTCTTCCGATGAGTGCTACCGATTCCGTACTCGAGGAAGTGTTTAAGAAATTCGGGACGATCAAGAATGACGGAATTCAAGTTAGAAGCAACAAAGTATGTTCAAAGCAATCGAGCCTCGTGCTTTTTACTATCAGTAAATGTATCAGAATTGCGATATAACCAGGTTCATATTATTTTGGGTGCAGCAACAAGGTTTTTGTTTTGGCTTTGTGGAATTTGAGGAGGCAAGTTCTGTGCAAAAAGCTCTTGAGGTATGTGACGATTTTATATTTTGTGCTTTGGATGCAAGAAATGAGCTTTATTGTTGCCTAGTGTAAATAACTAGTTGTTCTCTGATTTTTCATCACATAATTAATTTGATGTTTCAGGCTTCTCCAGTTCTGATTGGTGGGCGCCAAGCCTTTGTTGAGGAAAAGAGGTCTACAAATTCCCGAGGCAAGTAATTATCGAGCTATCTTCCATCAAACTTATTGATTAGAATTTTTCCGTGGACAGATTAGTTGACTCGTTTGCTTACTTTGAGTGGCTTTTGTGTTTCTTTCTTTCTTTCTTTCCTTTTTTTTTGGGATAAATTGCAGTATTAACCTTTGAGATTTAGTCATCATTTACAAATGAACCAATTATCTTTCAACATGACAAATGTCGACGTTATGTTTGTTCAGTAAATACAAGCCTCAAGGGGGTGTTCTTGGTACCTTGAGTGTGCATTTATAATTTTGAAAATTGAATAATTACAAAAACGATACTATTAAGTCCAACTAACTTTGAAAATTACAAAAACCATCCTTGAGGTTACATTCGTCTTACATTTTGCACTTTCGTCAGTAGTGCTAACAGAAAAAGATGATGTCATCAAGCATTTTTACAATTATATCCCTCGAACTTTTCCAAATGTTTCAAATAACCCCTGAGTTCGTCTTCCATTTTTGCATCCCTCGACCTTTCCAAGTATTCCACGAAAGTTAGGGTTATCTGTAATATTTCCAAAAATTGAGGGGTATAATTGTACTATAATTTCTTGATGTCAGCAAATCCCGTCAAATCAACTGACGGTTGGAGCAAAATGTAAGGTTATCAAACCTCAAGGATGGTTTTTGTAATTCTTGATTATTTTTTTTTAATTTAAATACCAATAACTACATGGGTAGTTTTCTAATCATCCCATTTTTAAATAACTGTTGTGATTTTGTGATACCTTGGAAATTATTCTTCAGTTTCTACTTTTTTATAGTTTTGTTTGTTTTGAACAGGAAATAACCGGGGCAGATTCCAGTCCGGTAGGGGCTCTGGATTCAGAAACGAGGGAGCGCGTGGGCGTGGTGGGAACTATGGAGGTGGCAGGGGCTACAACAACAACAGGGGCGATTTCAACAGTGGCAGGAGCGAGTTTGGAAACAACAGGGGTGCCAACAATCGGAATCGAGATGGATATCCGAGATCCGATAACGGCAATGGAAATGGAGGTCGAACGAGCCGTAATGGTGGGATGGCCAATGGCGGTGGTGCGAAAAATATGACTCCTCGAATTTCTGCTACTGCTTGAGTGTGGGTCTGTGAGTGGTCTCAGTTAGGCTTTTTTTTTTTCCCTAATTATTTTTCGAAATTTTTATATGGCTGGAAATTATTTGGGTCGATATTTTTATTGCGCCTGTGGATTGTTTAAGTAGCTATTATCACTAATTTGTTCGCATTTTTCCCATTTGTGGGTATAGTTTGATTAGCGGATGAGATTTAAGTAGGTGTTTTTTTCTTTTTAATTTTATCTTTCGGGGGTAGTTTACTGGTGACACGTGAGAGGTCCCAGGGAGAGTTTCTTGAGACATTTTGGACATCTTCTGTATTTTGGTTAAATTATGTCTTGGAATGCAAGTTTTTTCTATGATTTTAAACATTCTGGTAATTATTGCTTCTTGATCTGAGAGTGTTTATGCTTTTTTTTCCCTTCATAATTTTCATATATTCAACTGCAATCAGATACAGAAAATGTTTGAAAGTGTTCTTGGAGTGTTTGAAAGTGGTTTATTGTGAGCATAGCAGTTACGAATTTTAAGTATGGTGATGATATTCTACATGTAAAATATGCGAGTAACATCTAAAATCAAAAGTAGAAATAGAAATGGAAAGCACTAATCTAATTAAATTGGAATTTGGAAATGCTTCTTTTTTTCTGCCCAAGTGTCTTACCAGTCCGCGTCGTCACCCTACTCGTTCCAAGGTAAGGGCCAGAGTTACCGCTTTGTCCAGGGTTTTCCCTATGAGTTGGAGTTCTGAGTTAGTGTTGTTAATGAGGGGATACGAGTAATCACTATTGTTTTTCTTTGTACTATTTTTTTTTCACCCGTGCAATGCACGGGGCAAAAAGTTAAATATAAAAATGCAAGTTGTGTTAATATTATTTTTATTATTATTTAATATGTGAAGAAATAAATAAATAGAGAAATAGAGATTGAGAGAAATAACTAAAAGATCCACACTTGATAAATTATATATTGAATTCACACTACGTACATGAACGTTAAGTTCATACGTTCGTGAATACTTCTTTATACACCACATTATTGGTCATGTTCGATCTCGAATCGTCATCACCACAAACTAATATCTTCAATCCCTTTCGATGGATGACACGCGACACGACAATATATAATTGACCATGACTGAACACGGGATTCTTCAGGTAAAGGCCGACGTTCGAGAGCGATTGACCCTAACTCTTATTTATCGTCATCGCATATGAAATCATGAGCGGGAATTGCCTTCTTTGAAACTTGAAAGGTATCCTAACGTCGGAAGGCGTTAGACTCATCCGGGGAAGCAACACTTTTTCTCCCACCTTTGCACCAGTTAGAATTTTGCATTCAAGGACGTGAGTGGAAAGTTTCGTAACAACCCATCTCGTCCCATTGCACAATCCCATTGAGTGGTCTATGTTCCTCAACAACATAACAGGCGCCCTCACCTTCAGATGCAACTCGTGATTGGGCACCCCATAACACTTTATATCATTCAAGAATTCGGGCGTGTGCAAATCACTCAAAAAATCACTCCCACCGTCGAATTTGCAGGCACTGTCCGAACTCAGATAGGTGCACCTCTCGCTCGAGTTCAAAGTGTTCATGTACTCGTCGACAGAGTCCACAACATTGAGAGTCGGGGCCAATATGGCCCTATCCTTCAGGAACATCGGGTCATCAATAGAGTCCCTAAATATCGGATATGTATCCTCAACAATAGCCGAGGATATCATTAGGAATTTCTATTGCAGCACAACCGTCATTCGTTCCTCCTATCTTTCCATCTCCAATGCTGGCAATCCAATCGGAGAACTCCTCCAACTCAACACGTTCTTGTCCATCACCAAGACTCCGAAGCCTCATGTTTTGAGTAAGTCTAAACACATTGCAGTGCCTCCACATGATGGACGCATTGATAGCCGCATTGACTATGTCCTGCCGGCTGCCTTTGGGGACAACGCGCAATATCTGACGAAAGTCTCCACCAAACACAACGTTCCTTCCACCAAATGGCTTGTGCCTATTGGCCGAATCTACATCCTCCATTATATCCTGCAAGCTCTTCTCAACAGCCTCGAAGCAATGCTTGTGCATCATCGGAGCCTCGTCCCATATTATGAGTTTGTAACGAATCACCAATTCCGCAAGTGGGGTGCCTTTCTTAATATTACAATCCGACTCTTCGTGCGGATTCAGAGGGATACCGAACCGGGAGTGCGCGGTCCTTCCACCAGGCAAAAGCAGAGAAGCTATACCGCTCGATGCCACATTCAGCACGATATGACCCTCGGACCTCAACCTAGCGGACAGAGTTCTCCACAGGTACGTTTTTCCCGTACCTCCATAGCCATACATGAAGAACATAGCACCACCATCGGACTCGACCCCACTCATTATCTTGGAGTACACACCCTTCTGCTCACTCATCATTTTCGAGAGAAGTTCGGCATTCTCAGCGAACAGAGCCTTACGATCATAGTTCAACTCATCCTGTATCAATCTACTGTGACCAACACTGCTACCATCGTTCTCCGAAAACGGCATGGAATCATAGTCGCGCAGGCTCTTCCCTTGACGTCTCAGTAATTTCTCAATCTCTACCAAAGCTAAATCCTTTACTTGAGACTCACTCAAATTCAGTTCTGCCAAGTAACAACACACGTTTAGGTCATAGCACACTAAAACACAATAACCATAACTAATAGAGTACATTTAGTGAGTTATAATCACGATTCATTACGCTGCACCACGTGCACATACCTGGATTTTAAAAACCCGACGTTGCTTATAGAGCACATCCTCCGAAAGAAACTGCCAACTCTTGTCCCAATCTTCCTCGGGCCCAGAAAGTGTATCAGCCGACAGCAGCGACACAAAAAGACACCTGAGAGATTGAGCGGAGGCCCACTCACTTGCTTCGGCGATTCCATCAACGTACTCCCTATCGTCTTCCAACAAACCACGTGCATAACATGCCTCACGGTACGACACATGCTGAACACCATCGTGCTTCCTATAGTCTGCATAGCAAGTAGCTCCGCGGACAACAGTAAGCAAGCACCTCAAGTAGTAATTATCCCCACAGCCTGGGGGAACGTAATACAACCTACCAACACACGGAATGCGTTGCCTGGGCCTCCACTTCCTCGCATACCTGTCCCATACAAACTCGGAGGGTGCCTCTGCATACGTCAGAAATCTCGCCTGGTGATATTTCTTATTGGCCTCCATCCATTCAAGGAACATGCTCTCCTTCACTGTTTTTTTATTCAGCACATCCTCAATATTCTCGTCCTCTTCATAAACAATGCTCTGTTCGTTCTTCAGATGGAAGCTGAGACGCGTGACCGGAGGGTACTTATACTGCAGTTCGAAACCCAACAACCTCCATGCCGCCTCACACGAAGAAACATACCTGCAGTCGTAGTACATGTTCACTTCGTCAACGAGTTCGTCAGAATCACCATAGTCAGTTCTCTGATAGAAAGCGGCGGTCAACCGATCGTGTCCCTTGTTGACATACTTGAACAGATACTTGATTGACCTCGATTGGTTGCACCACTCCACATTGATGTGTGCACCGTATTTCATCAACAGTCGACGATTATGAGGGACAACATATCTGTTGTCCAGGGGGACACCACCCTTTTCCAGCGTTCTCCCATTATCCCTACGCCTGTAACGCGGATAACCCTCATCGTCAATCAACGTAGCCTCCACGTACTGTTTCGGGAAATGCTTTGTGCACCGCCCCTCAACCATGCAAGGGGAGTTTTTCTTTACAACACCGCACGGTCCGTGCATCATGTGTTTTTTCACGTCTTCATAGTACGTGGGGTTGGATGCCTCATCGGTTATTTCGGCCGAAATTATCCTATCTATATCCACAGGAGTCGGATACTTGGCTTCTTTCACCAGGAACAACAATATGTGAGCATGCGGCAATCCACGCTTCTGAAACTCTATCGTGTACACAACTGCACGCATTTTAAAGAAAAATAAATACATATTATAATCGACAGTTTAAAGAGAAACACGAACATATATTAATAAACAACACGGTAATAGACTAAGTTAATCTTCTACTCACCTGCAACGGCCTGCCCGAATATTTGATTCTGGCGAATATCTTCTATCATCTCGTCCAAATTCGCCTTAAAAATTCTACAGACGATGTCCGGCCTACCCTTGGTTCTAAGATTACGTGCATCTAAGAAACGAACAATCTCGGGCCAACTTGGGTTGCACGTGAACGTTATGAACAAATACGGATAACCAAACTTGCGGCATATGGCCATCGCATCTTGATAGTTTTGTATCATGAAGCGGGCTCCACCGGTAAAGCTAGATGGCAATATAATACGCTTGCCCCGAGCAGACAGATCAGCATCACCGCGCATGACAGCATCAGCCAAACCCCTGTACATCTCACACCGAAGTTTCTTCTGATTAAATCGAATATACTTTAATCTAGCCGTCTCGACCATGGTGTACGCATCCACGACAAATTACTGAAATAATCGTCTGGACGAAAGAATAGTAGAGGGCTCGTCCTCCCTTTCATGAAGCCTGAATGCAAAGTATTCGCGGGCGCTGATATACTTCCGTCCCTTCTCGGTTTTCTTCTTTCTCTCCGTAAACGGGATCTTCTCTGTGTAACCCTCCTCCCCATAAGGTAACAACAGAGGATACTGCAAGGCCAAATACGATCCATTCAGCTAATTTATCCTCCGCAACGAACCACTGCGAGATTCAACCACTATGTCCCTATCCCCCAGAGCTGCATCAAACTCACCGACAACCAATACGGCAACTTCGTTGCAAGTGGGCAGATTACGTGTACGTTCGTCCCTGTTATTGGTCCTCTTGCCAATAAGACGCACCCGAACATCGGTATGACCACACTCCTGCATTTTATCCTTTGCCATTCTAAACGTCTTCACAAGTTCGTTATGGTCGTCCAACATTTGCTTCAGCCCGTCGACAATCTCTTCACGCAGGTTATTAGCCAATCCTACTTGCCTACGTCACAACACGATCGACACAAAAGACGTTTCATTAAATATAAGTCATGCTGTAAACAATATCAAGACCTTCACAATTAGAAAATATTTTAATTATTATTGACGCAACAAACCTCACTGAATTCATCCGGTGAGAAACTTCATGTTCCGTATTATACACATAAAGCTGTGCAAACTTAGGGGTTCCACCATTTTCCGGCAATAGACCACCAATCAGGTGGTAGTTTTGACCGTGTATTCTGAAAATGGGAGGACATCCTCCTTTATTTACATCGTTGTCAATCCCCTCCCCCTTGGTCACCCTTGATATCAAGGCTGACAAATCAGTCGTGTCGGGTTCTTATCGGGCCGGCACAATAAGGCACGACACGATAATCATAAGCACGAACACTACACGATAAGCTTATCGGGCCTATAATCTAAACCCGAATCACGACACGCTAAAAACAAAAAAAAGTATGACATGGTACGATAGGCACGATAAATAAAAATATTGAATTTATATAATCTTATTGCTTCCTTGAGAAATATTAGCCTATACAATATGATCGTCAAGTTTTGTAACAACCAACATTACACAACGCAAGGAAATGAATTAATATTTCTCAACAATAGGAGTGGAATTCTAATTTTTAGTTTTAGCTCATAGTTCGGCAATCCATAACACTTAATGGTGTTCAGAAACTTTGGTGAGTGGACGTTCTACAATATGACAATGTTTGAATTGGAACTTTAATTCTTCATCATTTTATGACATCCTATATTTATTAATTAAATCGACAATATCAAGTGTTAGGTATTGAATAGCACGACCTCCAAATAAACGAAACATTCAGTAGTTTTTTCAAATTGTGGATATGTGTTGGCCACAATTGACGGAACATGGTCACCATCATCTTTCAATAATAGATAACTTGGATTTCAATTTGAGCGATACCATCGTTTGGTCCTCCAACTATTTCATCTCGTATACTATTTATCGAATTGACAATTTTCTTTAACTTGACACAATTATCTGAATTGTGATTTTGCAGCACCACATTCTTGGTCAACTTCAAAACCATGTAATGAGTTCATAAATGCGAAGATTTGATCATCATGTGAAATATGTCTGGTCCAGCGCCATCTGGAACAATCGGCAAAATTTGATGAAAATCTCCACAAAGAATTATTATTTTGTTACCAAATGAAAGTTGCGTATTATAATTATTTTGCGATCTCATCACGTCTTTCAATGTTTTGTCCAGAGTATCAGAATAATGGCTATCCTCCTTTATTTACATCGTTGTCAATCCCCTCCCCCCCCCATGGACGTAAAACAGAACATATTGTTATTCGATCTGATGTTATCCTGAAAGTGTTTGCTTGCACTGTTGGTTTCATGCAACAGTTCACGGAGAAACGCAGGCGGCTCCATCAATCGAGGGAGGTCAATGATGCCTCGACTACAACACCCATTGTAGTCTGGATTCGTTGCGTTATTCTGGGACCTCGACCTCTCCTCGTACCAAAACATCGCACCGCAAAACCTACAACGATAGCTCGCATCTCCAATATCCCAATACTCTGCGAATTAATTAAATATATCATACTGGAAGACCGATGTTGACAACGATGGTAATATTCATAGGAGTGATATCAGAAGCACAATAAAAAAAACATGTACCCGATGGCAATGTGTTGTTGCTGATCGGTTCGTCCATGAGATCAATTACATTGCTTGAACTACCGGTCCCTCTACCGATATTCTTCCTACGCGCGTACGGTCGTTTATTAATTGGAGCTGCAGATCAAAATAGAAAAAGCTCTCGGCAACGAATAATTTTAATAAAATCTAATCAAAACGCGATTCAAAGATTCATTAGATTACAACTGACCAGCACTCGTAGAGGTTCTTTTCTTTCGGCCATTGGACGATTTCTCTATTTCCGTAACTGCAACACCAGGAAGATTTGGAACAACGTTCTTCCTTCGTGTATAGGGTCTTCTCTTGATCGGGGCTGTAGATGAAACAATTCAAATCAATACATCAAATTTAACTATGAAACTTATAAATAAATTCTAAATGTACATTTTATTTTTGTAGTCTTGAAATCTAACTGACCAGTGCTCAAATTAGACGATATCTGATTGACATGTGCCATTGTCAATATTCGGGACTAAATTCCTCTCAAACTTATAATCATCAACAATTATACTGTCGGCTGGATCATCAATTGTGAGGTCAACGAATATTCTTAAATTAGAACCATCACAACTATTGTTTGAATGTTCATTGTGGGGTCCAGACAGCCGCCTCGAATGAATAACTACGATTTTTATAAGTCACAAACATTGACGTCAGATTTACCAATTTCACCGTAAATTATTTTAATTAATCATTGGATCAAAATTAAAAAATATACCATTAGTGACATCACTAAAGGCTGAGCGTTGAAAATGTGAAATTCTATCACCAGTCTTGTGTCTTCTCGACTCGATAGTTACATTCCCATTTGGTACAGAGGAGCCTATAAGAATTGTCGGATAGCCATTAGTTCCGATAAATAAAATAAGACAAACATCAGTTTTAGGCGTACATTAACATAACTACATATAAATCATTGAATTCAATGTGTCGAGATATATACAATCGTGCGAGCAATTTCGCCTCAAATCCGTTAAATGAGTAGTATTTGCAATTGCGCTCGCGCTTGAAAGCACTCTTGAGGTCATGCACGAGCATGTATTCTCAGACAAATTCACACTGCCTGTGACAATCATACAGTTAGAGAACAAATTATAAATATTTAAATAAATCAAATCATAGTTTTTGAATAGTAACAATTTGACCAACAAATCATAAATACATAAGGAAATGAATATAAAGATAAAAAAAGTTAAATTAAATTAATAAAAATAAATAAACCTTGAACTTATAATAATCTTAAATTTATACAAATAATTCATAAATACATAAGCCAATGAATATAATTTTAAAATTCATATAATAACATAGTTGAACGAAATTAATCTGACAATATCGTAATAAATCTCCAAAGTTACAAACAATCCGATATTATATTTATATTTATTATTATTAAGATAAAAAGATTAAATTAGATTAATTTACATTAACTGAGAATGATGTCAAAACAAATCATTCATGTTTATTATGCCATGTATATAATAATTAATTAAGTACAAATAAATAAAATATCTTATATCATAATAGATAATCAAGGACACAAACAAAATTAGTTTAATATACGTTTATGGAAATAATTATAATAATATAATTTTAAAATTCCTATAAATTTAAAATAATTAAAATTAATTTAAAAATATCTTATGGGCTTGAATTAATAACTCAACCCATTTCACTAATTAAATTCAACCAAAATATTAATTTAATTCAAGTTCAGATTAAATTATCTGAAACCCAATATGATGAGCCCAACTATAATCCTAATAGACCCAATACTAAAATCGGACCCAGCCCACAATCCAACCCATTTACCACCACGGACGGTTAGGATCTAATCTCTAGAATCGAACGGTCATCATTTGAGCTGGCCGATTAGACCATGGCATAAAAAGGGACAAACCCTATTTTTTTGGCCTTCCAGCCTCATTTCGAACCTTTCACCAAGCCCTAATATCTTTTTCCTCTCCGCTCCTCTCCAGAAATGGACTCTGGTCCACACCGCCGCCCATCCCGGCGCTCAAACATTCACCCCGCCGTTCATATCCAGACAATATCCACAAACTCATTCCACAATCCAAACGGCTCAATTATTTTCTTTCATATATCCAGTTGATTTGTATAAGTTTGTTGCTGATACAGTGAGATTTACAATTTAAACACCGCCACAAAACTTTCAGATCTATGAACTCCGAGAACAAACTATGTCAGATTCAAAACTTGCAGGGATACTAATCAGGTACAGGTTCTTCAACCAAAAAATAATATCACAAATATAATTTTCTAACCATTTTTCATAGATTTTTAACAAAATCAGTCTTTTCTTGCTGAAATTCTGAAAATAATATTCGATTTGGGTAAAAAAAAAATGTCTATCATGTTAGATCTACTGTAAATATATATATAGATCTGATCTTAAATAATTCTGTCGATATAGATCTATTCATAAAATGTACAGATTTGTTTCAGAATCGGTAAATTGTGAAAGATCTATAAGAAAATGCGTCGATCTGTTTCAAAATCATTATACTTATTAGATCTATAATAAAAAGTATATTGATCTGATTTTAGCTAAATCTACTGTGTTGGATCCATTCATATCTATTATATCCAGTTTTTTTACGGTTTTTTTTTTATTTTGATTTCGTTCGAGGTTATATTTACGAAAGAAGGGTTGCCGGCGATGGATCCAGTCGAACATTCTAATCTTAAAGGATGCGCCCAAAAAATATAAAGAAGGACCCAGACAGATTTCCATCTTACACATGTAAAAGCATCAATTTAAAACCTGATTTCATTTACATGCACTTATGTATGAAAATCTTGATTGATATACGAATTAAATAAAATAAAAACAAACGCATGCAAAATGTTTTCATACATTACATCTTTGTTTATTTAAAAATTGCTACTGCTATTATCATTTTCATTAAATTATCATTTTTTTAAATTGAAAAAAGAATAAATAAATTATCAGGTTGCTGCATGTACAATTATTTGTAGGGTTTGTTTTATTTTAAAATTGTCCAGATACGAGTTTTTGTCTGCTTGCTGTTGGATTAGCTTAAGCACTGAACAGAATAAATTATGAAGCATACTGAAATGTGTTCTGTTTTTAATAAGAATATGTGTGATAAATCCTTATTTACTGCAATTAAATGTCTTCTTATTTACTGTAGTTGCATGTTCAACTTTGTATGAAACTATTGTTGGTGTTTTTTCTTTAATGATTAACTGAGCAAAATACTTATGAGAAGTCTTTTACTTTTAAACATAGATGATTGCTTCTTAAGTTATATGTAGTGTGTTATCTTATAGTATTATGCATGTTATTTGATCTATGGGTTGTTTATGCATGAAGGAATTTTTATGCAACCACTGAAACCCTAATTTGTAATATGTTGATATATGAATTGTTTTTATAAAACAATGTATTATACCAAACAATCTATGTTCAGCACATAGTAAATTTTTTTATTCTGTTTGAGTATGATTGCTAATGTTTGGTGTTTTTTCTTCAATGATTGGCTGAGCAGTACATTTTTGAGAAGTTTTAAATCTTTAAACAAAGATGATTGCTTGTTGATTTATATCGAGTATTTTCTAATACAGTGTTATGCATGTTGTTGATCTACATGGCAGGGTTTTTTATGTTACCACTGAAAGCCATATCTGTTATCTGTTGTGTTATGGGTTGTTTTTATAAAGCAATGTATTTATATAAAACAATTTATGTTCAGCAAATAGTAAACTTTGCTATTCTGTTTTAGTATGTCTACAGAGTTAACATTTTTCTCTTGAGTGTGTTATGTTCAAAGTTGTCTCATTGCTTTTTTATTTACTTAAGTTAAAGAAGTTTAACATAATTCACTTTCATATTGAAAAAAGTTACTCAGGAAAGGGAGGAGGCAAGCAATAGCATTCAACAGATTCAGGAACAAAGATAAGTACACAAAGAAACTTTCTGCACATAATTCAATTCATACTTTCACAAATAAGAATTTCTTTTTAAAGATATGTCAAAGTTTATCGGCTGGAAACCTGACATGACCTATCGTAGTATGATAATGCCTCTAAATGGAGTCCAGGGTCTAAGTAGGTGTAACAACGCCACGAATAAAGACATATCTTTTAGAAAACTAACATTTGAGCATTGAACTATATAATCTATTGTTTTATATTTACAGATCTATATTAATTTGTATATGTTTGATGTTTTATGCAGGTAAGGGAACATAGACTGGATAAGAAACACAGCAGGAAAAAAGATAAGTACCACATTGTCCATCTTAACATTATACAAATAGACTATATACTGAAGAAAATATAATTTAATACTAACTGTGTATTGCTGCCTCATAGATTCAGAAAAACTGGCAAAGACACAATCCCAGGAGACACAACTCATAGGACTGCTGCTAAACAGGTAAAAAAAAAATTTATTCACATGATTCCCTTAAGTTTTTCAAAAAAACCTAATGACATATTAATAACAATTTAAATATGTTACTAATTTCTGTAATATACTAACTGCAGGTTTAAAGGGTTGACAGGAAAACAGGTACGACTGATTCATAATGATATTAAACTTAAAGCATAAAAAAAATTACCTGTCATTGTTGTGTCTGTTTGTGCCCTTTTTCGTATGATTTCGGCCTTCCTCCCCATAATATTTTCTACCAATGCGCTGCTCCAAATGTATTATTATCCGTTATGTGTTTGTTTTCAAATGTATTTATGTGTTTATTTTCAGATGTTTGTATGCGTGTTTGTTCTTTTAATAATAGTGTAAACCCAATTGAGTTGTCGGCGACATAATCATAAATTTATGATATTAGAGTTAGTTATAGATAATCTTATAGGCACGCGGAGAGATATTTAGAACAAAATCTTTTTTTAAATAAGTAAGATACGTATCTATATTTTTATAGTTAATAGTTATAAGATAACCATAATATTTATCTTCTAAATAGAACCTTCGGTTATTAGGATTCTCAAAAATAGAAAACATCTTTTACGAAAGCGCCGATGATTCATATAAAATATTCTTTTCTTATTTTAAATATACCATATCACAAACTTCTCAATAATAAATGATTTGATGTTTTATCGGAATTTAATTTTAAAAAACATTTTTTTATATATATTATTATAGTTTATAAATTTATTATGAAACGTTTTGTTTTTGGATAATTGTTTTGAATTTTTACAATTGGATATTAAGAAATAGCAACCATTTGTCATCTTTACAAAATATTAATACATTCTTATATTTTTACCATAAATATTTTTTATTGTTTAAAATATCTACAAATTTAAAATAGTACTCTTTTACGCATCTAACT
This sequence comes from Phtheirospermum japonicum, assembly GCA_014905375.1. Classification (NCBI taxonomy): domain Eukaryota; kingdom Viridiplantae; phylum Streptophyta; class Magnoliopsida; order Lamiales; family Orobanchaceae; genus Phtheirospermum; species Phtheirospermum japonicum. Next base: position 581,730 of record BMAC01000317.1, on the reverse strand, counting down.
TTTTATTTAAATACTTGTACATTAAGTAATAATTCGGTAGTTTCTAATATAATTTCTCAAACAACATTTATATAAACAAAATAGTTCAAATAACCATTTAAGTTTCTATCATAATTGAAAGAGATCAACGTAGTTCAAAAATTAAATGTGCACTCAATTACCATCGTTTGGATGATGATAAGACAGTGCGTTAACTTGTTGTATTTCATTTTATTATGCTATGCCTCTATATTTAACTTCACTTTTTATATATAATTCGTTAGTATAATCAGAGCATGAGTTTAATATCTGTACTTTATTAAATTATTCCATGCTAAATAATTCAATAGTTTGTGTTGACTGTAATTTATTAACTTATGATATGTTTTAGTTCATAAATAATTCATGTTATAYATGTATGGAACACTCTATTCGYAAATATCGTAYCTGATGAATTAGTCGTTGTTCTCGCGTGAAAACAAATAAACCCTCCAACAATTCTTTTTAACCTCGAAGATTAATCCTTAATTTCTAATATTCCATAATAAAATACGTGTAAAAGATGAAGAAGCAATATACACTCACATAAAATACTATTATATGTATTTTGTAATAGTAATAATCTAAAAACAAAAGTTAATAATAATAGAACATTTTTATTAAGTAGTTTAAAATCTAAAAAATATCAGATTTAAATTCAATAGATAATGTCTGAGCATATAATTCTTACTACCTCAACTCCAAATAAATTCAAAATCCCAAAACCAATATTCAAACCAACACCAATTAAATAATAAAACTAAGGAAAATAATAAATAGTTTAATAGATAGTAAAGAAATGTTCTATTCCTCATCATCCCTCACAATCCCTCCAATCCTTGGTTCGTCTTCATCATCTTCCTCATCAACCCCATCATCATTACAGCCCTCTTCAAAGTCTAGGACTTCTTTTCGCACCGATTTTCCATCTTTAGTTAGAACCCTAGATGTCTTCGACGAAGTAGAAGCTACCCCATCAATCGACCATCAGCTTCCTCACGGTTGAATTATCACCATCCAGCTCAACGACATCGAACTTTTTAATAGGAGTAGTAACCTCGTCCTCGGAACAGGCATCCTGTTCAATAGTTTCAATTCAAAATCAATCAATGCATGTAATTTCTAAAAATTTGTTTCGTATTTGATTTTTAAAAATAAAAATGATCCACTACGTTACCGTTTCATTGTCGGTTTCCTCCCTTTGAATCAAAGTCAAAAAGTCCGATTCCTTCAACAAAATAAAAGGAGTTGAAAAATAAAATGTTTTCAAAAAACTTTCAAACATTAAAAAAAAATTAAATAAATTGATAGACTTCACTATCTTTGAAAATCTATCAATCAAATAAGTAGTATAACTCACATCCTCCTCGATAGTCCACTTGTTGTATTTTGCCACTAAAGATGGGTCGGTAATCAACCGCACCACAGAAAAAGTGCTCGATTCATTGTAAATTTGGCCAGTATTGACCTTCACCTTGAAAAGTACCGTTTGATCTATGAGTTTGAGCAATCCTTCGGGCAGATCTTCATCGGTGCGATTCTACATTGCCAAAAAATACCATTAAATTTGTTTAAAATACAAAAACCTTTTAGCCAAAATCTTTTTGAAATTAATGCACTACCTCTAAAAATTCGACTCGAAGGTCATGGAAAGACCTTCCAATCAATTTTTTAACCTCCCAATCCCAACATAGTAGGGATGCGTTAGCCGTGGAGTCCAACACTTCAATCCTTATCTTGTACCTTCGTATCAAAAAAAAAAAGATGATATTTACAATTTTTTAAATATGTTTTTTTGGGTCAATCTTTTACTTCAATTTGTTATATTTATTACCTAAACACGCCCGAAGAAATTTGTATCATGCATCCACCACACTTGAATTGATTCTCATCTTTCTCGAGTTTTCTATGGCACTTTGGGCATGCGTTGTACCACCAATCATCAATAAACAAACTAATGATAGCACATATCCAAAATGTGCATGGCTGCATTGAAAATATTGCTCTATTAAAGATCTAAACATTAAAAAAAAATATAAGAACCACATAAATACACAACAATTGTACCTCTTCAACGGTGTACACATAGTCTACCGGATGGAAGATGACATTGCCGATGGCAATCTCATCAACCTCGCTTCGCGATAGCGTTAAACTACCGCGACTAAAACTCTTCGTTGGATTAGCCGAACCCTTTGGAATTCTATATTTAATAAAATTCACAGTTTAAAATATATTAAATAAATAAAAACACAAATTTAACAAATATGAATAGAATATAATTCAAAAAACATACCTTCTTTTAAATCAACAATTTCCGGCACCAAACCGGAAGTAATCAACTTTGTCACCCCTAATGAATTCGATAGAGTGACAGAATCTATAATTATAGAATTACAATTAATGAAACAATTTCTTAGATTACATAAAACCTGAAATCTATTAATATAAAATAGAATTATAAAAAAATAGAATAATAATTCGCATAATACAGAATTATAAAAACAGAATAATAATTCGCATAAAATAGTTTCTATAAACAGAATTTAAAAACAAACCCTTAACATAATTTTAGTAGCCATATTAAAAACAGTTCTATAAACATGAGATAAACATAATTAAATAACTGCAATTAGGACGCATGCTGAGATTTACATAGAATCTGAAATCTAATTAATATAAAACGGAATAATAATTCACATAAAACAAAATTATAAAAACAGAATTTAAAAATAAACCCTTAACATAATTTTATTAACCATATTGAAAAACAGTTTCTATAAACATGAGATAAATATAACTAACTGCAATTAGGACGCATGCTGAGATTTACATAGAATCTGAAATCTATTAATATAAAACAGAATAATAATTCACATAAAACAGAATTATAAAAACAAAATTCAAAAACAAACCCTTAACATAATTTTAGTAGCCATATTAAAAAATAGTTTCTATAAACATGAGATAAACTGAATTTAAAAACTGCAATTAGAATGATGCTGAAATTTAAAAAAGAATTTAAAAATAGAAGAATATAAGTTGCTGAAATTGAAATATTGATCAAAAATATAATTCAAATAAAAAAACCGAAATTAAAAACATAATTATATTATTACCTCTATAGACCTTTGCACGACACATTTGCAATATCATCGCGGGAGGTTCCGCGGACAGTCCACTCTCAAAAGCCAAAACTTGGTCAACATATTCACCCCAAAGTGTACAACTTAAGCGACGACCACTATAATACCAAAAAAACAGCAAAAAACAATTGACTCCTAAATAAATACAAAACAATCTGAACAATTAATTTATTAAACAATTGATAATTGATTAGGCAATTTTATAACTTTAAAATTACCTCAAGTCTTCGAGAATAACCTCGATCAATCTTGTTCGACGTCCTCCCATCAACTATTTATCTCGAGGGTTACGGATTTCCGCCACCTTTCCAATAACATCTACAACAACAAATTCAACTAAATTATTTAAGAGATGTCCAAATTTTAAATATTTATGTTACTATTCAAAAATATTAAGAAACTTACCAAAGAGCATCGTCTCGTCAATTTTATTGACGTCGATAAGTGTTGAAAAGGGTCGAAAATCATAGACGTAATTGGGGAAACCATCCTCTTTAACATCAACCAAGATTTTTTTCGCATGGAAAACAATTTTGAATTTAGCCATGGTAGTGCGGAACTTGCCCGTATTGTTCTCCACGTAATAGTTTCTAATCGCATAAACGCGACCTTCCACTACACGACTTTCGAACAACTTCACATTAATCTTTTTTATCACCCCGGTGATGCGTCCTCCCTGTTTATAAGTGGTTAGATACGATTTACCTTAATTTTACTACTTAATTGATTAAGAATGAGTAAATATATTGATCCTATATAAATCTCACAGAAAAATTTACGAATAATTACCTCCAAATCATGAAATACAATTTCAATAGAAGATTTTTTATCTTTATCGTCGTATCCGGGTCTCTCAAACAACCAGAAAACTCTAAGCTTTAGAGTCTTCTTATTAGTACGGTCGATCTCCTTTGTCAGTCCGAATAGCGGAGGCATTCTTCCAAAAATCCTAGCTGCCCAAGTTTTTAAAATAGAGAGAAAACAAAGGCACATTCGAAAGAGTATGAAATTGATATTTTGCAATTAATACAACCCTGTATTTATAGGGTGACTTGTGTGAAACCCTGGGAATTTTAAATATGGAATTTCGTTCATCTGAGAATTAAAATCAGATTTCGTATCCCTCAATTATAGGCAATCGATTTGTTTTATATATTTTAGTAGATCTTTTATGTGATTTTTGTAATCGTAAAACCGTGTTGATTAATTGCCCCCAAATATATCTAAAGAATAAATAAACAAAATAAAATTGCCGACTTCTTTAGTTACCTAATCAAACATATTACATATCTTTTAAACAGTATTTACTGCCGACTTCTTTAGTATATAAAACTGCCGACTTCTTTAGTTACCTAATCAAACATATTACATATCTTTTAAACAGTATTTAATAAAACCGTGTTGATTAAAACTGTCGACTTCTTTAGTTAAATAGTATTTACTAAATTTCAAACATATTAAATATCTTTTACTACGCTAAAAAATCTAATTCAATCTGATATTTTAAAAAAATACGATATAATGCCTGGTTGCCTAAAATATTACGTTTTATATCATATCTGTCAATATCAAATTTATTTTGTTGCCTAATTTTTTTTTTTAAACATTAGTTATTGGCTAAATAATCGGCCTTGCATAATTGTAATTCTGATTTATTGTATTTACCTTTTATAGGATTCTAATTCTGCAAGAGAATCGGGTTGAATCAACTACCTATTTTACAAATATCATGCACGTAAATGATTCCTGATTAATGCCAGATTCTATTTTTTTGGACCTGTATTTTAATTTATTTCCTTGCTTTATTTTTTTTATCTTCCTTATTTGGGGCGTGTAATTAATTTATTCAATTTGTTTTCTTGCTTTGTTTTTTTATTTTCTTCTTATTTATTTGGGGCCTGTAAATAATTTATTTAATTTGTTTCCTTGCTTTTTTTTTTCTAATTTCATTCAGTTAAAAATTTTATTTAATTTTTCTAATTCTTCGAATCTTAGTTAAATGCATCAAATAATATTTGTAACAAACAGAAAATATTAACATATGGTAATAATCGAATATTCTTATGGATATAAATTAAAGTCATTAGAAAAATACGATAACAAATAGAAAAATGAAAATTCTGTTTCCTAATTTATTGGCGTAAAATTCGAAATTCGTATGGCTAAAATTCAAAATTCGAGAAGAGTTGCTCTTTGGAGAGCACAGTACGATGAAATTTGTAAGCTTATGGCTAAAATTCGAAATTCGTATGGCTATACACAGAAATCAGACGGGAATTTAAATTGTGTTGAAAAGTCAACAATGGTTGCTGAGATATTTAAATTTAAAAAAAAAAAAACAGTTGAAAAGTCAACTAAAGTGGTTTTGCGCCAAAAAAATTTCTTTTTAAGGAAAGAAAACAATTTTGGCGAGAGACAAAACAATTGCCTCATATAGTCAGTACTGTTATTATATATATATATAGATTTGAGAACACCAACTAATGTGGTTGTGGTATAGGTGTCGCACTTTCCCTATTAAGGAAGCGATTTCCTTTGTTTTGTTTTATACGTCGTTTAAGTTTTAAGGCGCATAGATTATATTGTCATGCAATAAGAGCCGACTCAGGGCGGGCAAGAGGTAACCGTATAGGTCCCCATCAGAACGAGGGCCCAAATTATTATTTGATTTTATATTACATATATATACCTAAATAAATAATGTCAGGTTGAAATTTGAGGGTTTATTAAATAAATAATATGTTTTTTATTCATAATTAATAAAATAATACTAAAACAAAAAACATTGAAAATGTAGGGCGGGACGCCACTGGGAAAGGCGTCCCGATCACATTCTAGAAGGTAGGAAAGAAAACCGTTCTAGAATGTGAGCGTGACGCCTTTCCCAGTGGCGTCCCAGCGCTAAAGTACATTTTAGAAGGTATAAATAAATAACCGTTCTAGAATGTGAGGCTGAAATGAAAAAAAAATAATTGACATTTTCACAAAATTAATAATTTCCTCATTTACAAATAAAAATAAAATCAATTTATTAAATAATTAACAACTAAACAAGAAACGAATAAACTCGAATTTTCACTTAATTAATGTTTCTCACAAAATAAATAAATTAAGACTTTTTTTCACATAATTAATAATTTCATATAAATTTTATTTTTCACATAATTAAGAATTTTACACAAAATAAATCAATTGACATATTAAAAAATTTAATTTTTCACATAATTAATAATTTATATATTTGTAATTTATTTTGTGTAAAACTCTTAATTACGTGAAAAATAAAATTTATATAAAATTATTAATTATGTGAAAAAAGTCTTAATTTATTTATTTTGTGAGAAATTATTAATTAAGTGAAAATTCGAATTTATTCGTTTCTTTTTTAGTTCTTAATTACTTAATAAAATTGATTTTATTTTTATTTGTAAATGAGGAAATTATTAATTTTGTGAAAATGTCAATTATTATTTTTTTTTCATTTCAGCCTCACATTCTAGAACGGTTATTTATGTGTACCTTCTAAAATGTACGTTAGGGCCGGGACGCCACTGGGAAAGGCGTCCCGCTCACATTCTAGAAACGGTTTTCTTTCCTACCTTCTAGAATGACTTATTTTCAATGTTTTTTGTTTTAGTATTATTTTATCAATTTTGAATAAAAAACATATTATTTATTTAATAAACCCGAAATTTGATCAAGTTAGTCTTGATGGTAAAATTTTATTAAACCAAAAACAGTTCGAATGATATATATATATATAATATATATATATATATATATAATATTATATATATATATATATATATAATATATATATATATATAATTTAAATGAGTCTACGGCCTCTCACCAAGTCCAATATGAAGTACTATCCCAATAGAATATTAGGTATTGGAGTTAGTATGAATTTTTCTTTAACTTTGTTTTTTTAAACAAGTGCTCATTTTATTTTTCCACACTGGAGCACAAAAGTATTGGATATGCTCTGCATGTAATAGGTATAATTTGTCGAAGGAAAAACATAAATAGTGAGTTCTCGTCATTAAGTAATTGATAAATGATATTTAAGATTTATTATCTTTATATATTTTTATGAAAATATGTATTTCTAATCATATATATAGATGATTCTTTATTAATAAGAGAACTCTAATTCAATATATTTTTCTGCTTTATATCTTATTTTCTGTTTTTTTATTTTTTTTTGTTTTAAGCACGATATTGCTCGAGAAGTCCAAACATCCATATTCCCCATATTCCTTTTTTTTTTTCTCATTTGGTTAGCAACACCACTTTTTGCCCAACAATTAAATTTCAGTCAAAACCATTTGAGAAGTTCGTAAGCAAAACAATTTAAGATCCGATTTTGAGATTATGGAGTCCGATACTGGTTTTCGAATAGAGCATATTTTTGTTCTCAGAATTGTGTGTGCAGTCTTTTTCAAAATATGGTTGCACACAATCTAACTATTGGATCAAATTGAAATTTGAAAATATTGTTCAAGACATATATTGAACGGTGGAGATTGGATTTAATATTTTCTATCACCATGAAACAGTTATGAACAACATAACCAATTTCTAATGGGATTCCGATAACTATATCAAAACTTCACAATTAGATGAGTTTTGGAGATGATGTTCTTCGTGATTAGAATTGCATGGAAAAGGACTTGCACGAATCCCTGGTGTTTTGAAGGTGTGTCGTTGGAAAGAATTGTGTATTTCCTACAAGGTAATCTAAATCACCTATTATTTATTATATATGAATAATAAATATTTGTTTACAGTGATATGTGGCATGATGTTTATTAGTCTGCAATTCAGATTTTTATACAAAGCATGAATATATGTTATCTATGATTAAATTGAGTATAATATTATATGTACATATCACATTATGTACAATCTTGCCAAATATGGAACTTTGTAATACATTACTGATATTCATAGAGTACATATTTTATTATTTATGCTCTTAGATGGTTTCTTACTTAGAAATCAAGAATGACTTATTTGTATAATTATATGAGAGATTGGTCATGATTTTGCCCATGTGTTAAGCATGAAGTTCAATGAACTGATACTTTCGTGTATGTTGGTAATTGATAAAGACCCAATTATTTTTATATCCTCATATACCTTAAATGTACATATAATACTCTTATGTATGCATGATTGATTGTATATTTAAATTGTTCATTTCTATGATAGTGAAATTTCATGTACGATACAAAATAAGTATAAACCAACCATGTGATAAAAGTATATTCACAAAATATCAAAGAAAGAGTGTGAACTATGTTCTTCATATCTATTATCTAACAAAATTGATTGAACTGACTCATTCCAAATTTAAAATACTAGATCCAAAAGGAATTGGGTACTATCATTGGTTATTTTATGTGAATTCTAAGAATAACTACATTCTCACGATCATACCATCCACCAATCCCCAAATGACAAAAAACTGTTTTACTAAGTCAAAGTCAATGCCTAAATGAATTTAAGGTTGCATACTAACACTATCTTATGCTGGAAGACTCATTAGTTACAGACACACGAAGAACCTTGGGGTGGTTTAAATGAATATTTTGTAACTTTATGACACATTTATTCTAGGCATAAGCATTTAGTGGAAAGAGATTCATTCGCTTGCTAAAAAGGGTCAATAACTTCTAAAAAAAATATGTTGCACCTAAATACACGTCTCACCTTATGTGAAAATCAATCATATGAAATGACACGATCTCACTTTATTTTTCACACCTAAGCACACGTACTGATGAACTAATACAATATTAAGTATGTCAAGAATGAGTTGAAATGCATAATCGAATTCTTCAAGATAGCGATGTCAAACCTTTAAACAAGAAAAAATCCTCAAGCTAACTATGGTCAGTATGAATAATAACCTCAAAGTAAAGGGGGTAAGACATGTTGATACCTACCCATGTGGGAAGAATGAACCATGAGATTAGAGACATAAGGTTCATGATTTTTATTGGTTTTGGTAGGAGTTGCACATTCTCTCAAGGACCTTGCTCAGTCCATAATATTCTCGATTTTGACTAACCAAATTTGTTTTTTCCTTTACTTCTCAAAGAACTTATGAAGGTTTAAAGTATCATTCTAATTAGACTATCATGTGTGGTCTTCAAGTTTAATTTGAGTTAGATATTTGGTTTATTAGTATACTTTGGATTTCATTCTAAAGCATTGGATGTAATCGAGTTACATGGTTCAATAGTAGTACTATCAAGATGTAATGTAATATATCTAATGATTAAAGAAAAATATTAGAATGAAGATCATATTATTCTACCTAACTTGAACATCTTTAAATAATGTGAATTTTTCTCAATAAATAGACAATTGTTCATTGAGTTTATCATTCATATGTGACTCCCATTTTTTTTTTGCTTCTTTTGAATGTATTCCAAGAAATTTTGTTTTTCCTTTGAAAACTAGTAGAACAGTGATATATCATTCTAATGGTTATCATTGAGAAACACATTATGAGAATGGAAAGATACCTCTAATGTATGTGAAATGAAGCACATTTTAGAGAAAATAAGGGGGGGTGGGGGGTGGGGGGTGGGGGTGGGGGTGCAATCTTGTAGTAGTTTTATCGCACTAGTACTCTGATTATTAAATCTTATGATGTTACCAGCAATGAAATTTTGGACAATGACTCAAATAGGCTATTACACGACTGACATGAATACTTTGGTCGTGAGTTCATAATCCAGAATACACAAAATTATCATGGACGTTTTTTCTTTGGAGTGACACAAAAATGAGACAGAGATTTGATGCATTGAATAATGGAGGTCCTTCTGCTACTAAATTATAGCCAATACTTTCTAAAGCACCAGAAGCACTACATACATTCATATCTCAAAGACACGTTACTCATTTTTTTAAACTTATTCTTTAACAAAATTGTATGATTGATACCGTCATATACTAAAAATACAAAGTATAGTATTTTATTCTCACAAAAGATGCAAGGTGATGAATGTGGGCATATCTATCCAAAAATATAGACCAAATAAGTATTTTATGATTTTAATGGGTGCTTCGACATGTATTGACCAAAAGATGGTACATTTGCAAAACTCCTAGCACACTTAATATGATTGAAAACTCACTACCCTTATAAAGTTTTCAAGACTTAGTTTACATCAAATATTTGATACCTATTACATTTCAATTAATATCGATGTAGAGCATCTTGTACTCTAATGTGCATATACAATAAGGTCTCATAGAAGCCACCGTTAAAATGGTTATTGATGGTGACTAAGATAATGGTTATGCACATTCATACTTTTGTCTCTGCACGGGGTTATGCAATTTCATGCAACTCTTACTTATTTATTATTTACCCTCTACTAACCAACTATCTTTGCGTATAAGTTAGGAACTGGATAACAACTTGATATTTTAAACTTACGCATATTTGGTTATGCAGTAAATGTGTCTACTGCGCCCCAACAACGCATTCATATGAGTCTTCAAAGACAATTCAATATTTATGTTGGATATGAGTCTCCACTAGTCACCCACATGAGAAATTATATGAGTTGATGGAAACACCTTCCACACACATTGATGATGTATAATTGTCAATAAATATCATATTGGCCTAAATGAAAATAATCAATCTAGATACAACTTGATTTAATGACAAAAAGATATGTATTTGGTCTGATAGTGCTACCCTCACCAGATGTAAAGCTTGTAGGACATAAACAAAAGTTTTATTAGAAAATGAGAAAGTGAAGTCATGATATACAAAGATAGCCTTGGAGCAACGCCTTGGAATTGATTATAAGAATATATAATCTCCCATAATAGATGTTATAATTTCGAAGAATTGAATATGCAACTTAAACATTTTACATTATTTCTGTGGGGATCATGTTTTTTCACATACACATGCACACACACACATGAAAGTTCTTGATGACCTTTAATTATCCAAGTCAAGTGACTCTAAAGTACGGAATGCATTTACAATTAATTGAAATGCTCACTATATCCATTGAAATAATCCAAACGAATATGGTATACCCTTCTAAGTGACTACTTGAGTGGAAATGATAAAAATGATGATTATGCTTTTATGTATTTATAAAGGAAACAAGTTTCAGATTTACAATTGTCGTTGTATATGTCGATAATATGAACATAATAGGCACTCGTAATGAAATAAAAGAAATTGCTAACTACTTGAATGTTTAATTTGAGATAATGAATCATGGAAAAACTCGGTAGTATCATGGCATTAAACTAAAATGCGAGTTTGTAGAATATTTGTTCCACAATGTGAATATATCTAAAAGATGATGAGGCAATTAAAGATCCAAGCAGTATATTTTGATTCAAGTGCGAACTTCTTCTCGACGCAGGATATTCGTGAACAATCCCATCTAAGAGCGCAGTAGCCTTGTTCACTCTTTTCATTCAACTCTTCTAATCTTAGATTTCCATTCTGATCTTTCAAACAGGGATAAAGTGCAACTTGTTATCACTCATATATTGGTTAAAGTGACAGTATAAAGAAAAATCTATTTCGCCTATAGAAAATGACGAAGAGCTGGTTGGAGTTGAAATTTCTTACCTATGTAAAATATGCTTATTGTATAATTATTACTACACTTAACTAAATATTACTTTTTCAATGAACTTGCTATCTTGACTTAACTTAAGAAAGCACAACGTCAATGAAATGGAGTCAAAATGTATTTTGAAAACTAAAATAACCGTCAACATGGGTTTTTTATTCTCATACATATAATTGGGATTACAAATGGTCTTGTAATATGTAAAGAAAATGTTGAGTTTACTTCCTATTTCGAAACACCAAATACTATTACCAGTGTTGGTTAACCATTTAGTCAATGTGAAGAGGTCATTATCCTACATGTAGTAGTTCAGTAGTATCTATGATAAATGTTATAATCATACATATGTTTGAGAATAGTGGCTTGAACTCAACCACTGAAAAATCCACTAGTAATTATGAAGATAATGCAAGCTGTAACGAACAAATGAAAATAAGCTACATGTAAGGTAATAATACGAAGCATACCACCACAATTTTTCTACAATCAACAATTATGAACTTTCTCAAATAGCCAAGTAAATTTGAGGAATCAAAGACTTTTAGAGCTCCATTTATAGATGTCAATATAATTCTCAGAGCTCCCTTCGACCAATTTTTTTTTTCCATTGGATTTTGTACTTGGCAAAGTGTTAACGATATAATAATCAAACACCATTTTACCTTTTACCTTGATACAAAGGAGATTGTTGAAGAAAAAATACAATTAATCTGCTTTCGTCAGCAAGTAATCGGGGAAATATAATATTATGCAAGCATTTATTTGACACGCTATAAAGAAATTTTGATGAATAAGAAAGCTCTAATTTAGCATCTCTCCCTCTCCCTCTCTCTCTCTCTTTTTTTTTTTTTTTAAATCTTTTTTCCTACTTTGACTTTTTCAAAAACAATTTTTTTTTTCTTTTTTCTGAAAGGGAAATAGGTATAACTCTAAATATTGGACACAAAACTACTATTTTGCAGCCTAATAAAGGTTGGAAGCATTTAATTAGCTAAATATTCAAATTCAAGATATAGAATGAAATAAAGTTTATTTTGCAATGTGGCAAGTAGAATGAAACGAATCAGAGCAAGTAACAAAAATATAATGTTTAAAAAAACAAGTTCCTAATCAATTGAGCTATATAGTATTCAAATAATGATATTCATACTTCAGCCACTGTAAACAAAGGAACGACAATTCTGACCAATAAATAATATAACACGAACAAATACGATCACTAAAAGCATATTTGATGACAAAAGTTGCTAAAACACCAAATAATACCAAAGTCTCTATAAGCACGAGATTTAAGTTATGTGCACGAAGCAATGATAAATCCTCAAAGGTTTTGTTGCAGAACTAGCTTTTGCTAATCCCACGAGCATACGTTCAAACAGCAGCAAATCTATTTATTTACTCATCGGGCAATATTACAGCTCTGTACATACTCGTTCTCATAGTCGACATACTTGGTCCAAAGCGGTCGGAACTTCTCAATTGCAATATCAAGCCACGGCTTCATATTCCCATTGAAATGTATAACCGCAGCATTCCTAATTTCGTCCATGTTTATGCTCGGATTGTATCCGAGCCCCAAAACATGCCAAGATTTGTCCAGTGGCTTCGTGGTTGAGTAGTACGTGATTAGGCCCGGAGGCAACGTCCCTAATTTCCACAACGTTCGATTCTCATTCTGCAAAATAGATGACGGGCACAAATTTCAGCAAACTTCCAAAACATGGATAATTACAAAACCACCCGAGGTTTATGGGTATTTACAAAAAAAACAAGAAAAGACTCCTGCGAAGTTTCAAAATTACAGAAGACCCATTGAAGTTTGATTCTATCTTATATTTCCTCCTTTCATAAGCAATTGTTATTCAAAAACCCTCTTTATAACCGTATATTTAAGGCATCACGAGCTTGTAGCTCAAGTGATATCACTAACCCTTTATAAGGGTGTTGACAAGGGTTCGAACTAGGGATGGCAATCTTGGCCCGCCCCGCCCCGTGCCGTTTGGGGCGGGGCGGGTCCGGGTACCTTCTCCGCCCCGCGGGTACCCGCCCCGGCCCGACCCGCTGTAAATTCTTTATTTTTAAATATATTTTATATATGTTTTAAATATATTTTATATGAATTATTAAAAAATTTTAAATTTAGTATTGTTTATAATTAATTTTTCATTTAATATTTAATTTTTATAATAATATATGTGTTATTATATATTAAATTAATTTTAAATTTAATAAAAATAATAAAAAATAAATATAACGGGTCGACCCGACCCGGCCCATTGCCATCCCTAGTTCGAACCCTAGACCTCTCAAATTATTTGAGATTTATCTTCTACTTTCCAACCACTTGACCAAACTTATTAAAAAAAAAAAAAAACATATATTTAAGGCAGAATCAAACCTCAAGGGGTAATTTGTAATTCTGAAGCTTTTCTGGGTCTTTTTGTAAATATCACATGAGCGATTTTTTTTTCCCTTTTCAAAAACCCTCTTTTTTCCATAAATTTAATGCAGAATCAAACCTTAAGGGGTCATTTGTAATTACAAGACTTTTTCAGGTCTTTTGTAATCACTCCAAATCTCACATTAGCGATTTTTTTTTCTTTCAAAACCCCTCTTCATGACCGTAAATTTAAGGCAGAATGGGTAATTTGTAATTTTAAATTTTTTGTAATTACTCCAAATCTCATGGGTAGTTTCTGCAATTATCCCTTTTAAATAAGAACATAAAAAAAATGGATAGTTACACAAAAGTAGCCTTAGGGTTCAGTTTAATTTCAAAAAACTCCTACTATCTGGCCTAGATATTTGTTTATAATTTACAATTACATCATCAAGAGGAGGGTGTTTTTAATTTTAAAAGATAATGCAATTAGGCTAAATCACTCTGTTAGTTTTAGAAGAATAAAATGGCCACAGGATAAACTCAAGCAGCTAAAAATAGCAAAGGTACATTATGCACCAGCATCCCCCACATGTCAAAAATCAACCAGAACTCAAAGAAACAATATAAAAATAACAAACACATTGCATAAGTGAAAAATAATATTCTCACCAAATTCTGCCAGTAGTGATACTCATCCGTGCACTTCTCCCTCCTCCAGGCATCCAAATCAAAGAAATTCATCCCATAAGCCCACGCGCATGCCTTCGGACTAAACCTCTCCCTAATCAACGGATGCGAGAAATTCATATACTGCTTGTACCTATGAAATGACCCGAAACACGTCTCCACAGCCCCATTCACCTTCCCGTCCATATCGATCTTCCAAAGCCCGGTCAAATCCCTCTGCACCACAACATCATCGTCTAAAAACAAAATCTTGTGCAAATCCGGATACATCTCCGGCAAATAAAACCTCAGGTGGTTCAAAATCGAAAGGTACTTCGGGTTCCTGAACTTCATATCCGTCGCCGATCCGTCTTTCGTAGCGTTCTCGATTTTATTCTCGAAGTAAAATTTTTGCAGCTTGGTCGACACCACCTGTTTCAGAACCGGCACGTAAGACGAGTTTAGAAACTTATAATCCTCGACAGCTTTCACTTCGACGCGGGCCCCGCTATAGTCCTTGGTCTTGAACATCACCAGCATGGCGCCAAGATTCATCTTATCGGTCACAACGTGAAAAACGTGCTTCGACGGGTCCTGCGCGTTTTTCACAGCCGAGTTGACTACGACGGAGGCCGCGATGACATTATCCGAGAAAATCGCGTAGTGATAAAGCTTCGGGTCGTTAATATTTTTTTTTTCGTCGTTAATGTATTTTTCGGGATGCGAAATTCGCTCTTCCATTAATCTTAGGGCCAAGCAATGCAAGCTTTTGGGGATCGATTTCGCGGCGACCATGTTTGTGAAGGCGCCTTGTTTCTTCACCTTCGACATCTGTTCATTTAAGGCGAAGATCGTGTCTTTTAATTTGTGGATTTTTAATTGATTGTCGAAAGATTCTTTGGCTTCGGCGGTGAATTGACGCATGAACTTAATTCGTTCCTTTACTTCTTTCTCGTAACGTCTTAGTAGAGGCTCATCAATTGAGGTGGCATTTGAATCGACAAGCAAATGGTATTTGGAGATGATGTCGGTGTAATTTTGAGAGAGGTCGATGAAAATACGGAGGAGTTTGGAGTTTTCGAGCTTGAGTTTACGGGCATAGGCAGCGTAAGCTAGAGCTAAGTTTCTATTATCCTCGGCTTGTTTACGAATTTGATTAAATTTTGCATTAATTGGATTGGGTTTCACTGTCAGCATTGATCTCCGGGTAGGTGATGACTTGGAGAAATGATCAAAATAAGAAAAACCCTAAAATTACACACGTAAGATGGTGAAACAGAAGTCAGTAAATCAATTTGCGTCCTCGAACAAAAAGATATTAGTATATATTTTTCTAAAAAAATAAATTATATTATTAATTACAGTCTACAGAAAATATCTTTAAAATACAGCATTAATGGCAGCAAATAATGAAAAAACACACCGAATTGAAGGTAAATCATAAAACCATAAATGACTCCAGAAACACACACACAATAGATATGCAAATAAGTTATATAAAATAGCAGTAAAAATAAAAAACTTAAGGAGTTGAGATCAGTAAATACTGAAGTAACACACACACGAGAAACAAAAATAAAACGAATTAACAGTACAAATAAACAAAAAAACTTACGAATTTGATATCACCGGAGCCGGAGGAAGAGAATAGAAACGAGACCGCGAGGAAAACTGAAATTGCAATGGCTAGAAAACCGGCGAAAAATCTGAAAGAGAAAATGGAGCACCGGAAAGGACGGCCGATAACCCGAATTACTGTTTTCTGGCGAGTCCGACCCAAACTCAGAGCCATTTCTCTCTTTATATCTCCCTACAGACACCTTGTGAGCGTGAGTGCAAAAGAGATATTTTCGAGAATTTTCGGTGACGGAGAAGAAAAAGGGTAGAGGAAGGATGCTACGCTATATAAGACGTCTCTGAGTTTTTTCTGCAACTGATTGCTACACGGGTTGTACCGTGGCCAAAACTTAAAGCAAAGGGTGGTAAATTTGTTACAGAATGTACAAACAAATATAGCGAGGGGATGAGGTGGATGCGGGTACATGGGACCCACACGGTTGTGCTGATTATCACTGTTGCTATATTAAGAGTTGGCTCGCAGTTAAACTCTACTAAATCGATAGATTTATTATAGTTGGGTATTGATATTTTGATTTTGTCACCAAAATTGTGAAATTACACACACATACATATATATGTATATGTTATGTAAGCGAGAGAGGATTTTCAAAATAATTTCCAACCAGAACTATTTTGAAAATATGCTATAATGCAGTCGAGTTTTCAAATCTTTGTCAAACTCACATTTTATTTCAAGATGAAAATTTGAAGTAAAAACAGCACATGTTGGGCTTCTAAAATCAGTATTAGTGTGTGATTTAAATTCAATGGCCTATTCATGAGTTTGGGCTAACTTAAAAGGACCACTTCAACCTAAAAATCTGGGCCAAATTAAGGAAGGGTCTACTTATGAAAGAAAGAGAGAGAGAGATACTAGTGATTAAAAATATTTTGAAAGTAGAACGAAAGGAATTGTGAATGAGTATGATAATGATCGGTGTTAATTTAATATAAAGAATAGTAAAATAATGATTGATAGTTAGAGTTATGTGAGTGAGTAAATAGTAAAATTTATTTAAAAATTATTTAATAATGATTGGTGATTAAATAATTTATTTTAAAAAATGAATTAAATGATTGGGGGAGAAACATTGAGGTGAGTTAATAACATAAATATTTAAATATATATATATATTTTTAAATCAAATTAAAAAAAAATCTCAATTGAAATCTAAGGCAATTGTTGCCTGACAATAACAATTCAAATGGCGAGTTCCTATTCAATGTATTTATTATTAGTATTTATTTCATGTGCGTCTTTTTCACGGGAGGTCGTATTTTCTCCACAAGTCTTTTCTCCTTAATAAAGATTTTATCTACTTAATAATTATTGTTTCATTTTGTTGGTATCCGCTCATAAGATCCGGTAATGCCACTATTCAAATGCAATTTATGGTTTTTCATGTAAATTGACGACCAATCCCACATCAATATTTTGTTGTTATTTTGTTTACATCAATACTAATGATATATTTGGTATTTTTGGAAAGAAAAAAAAACCCAACAAGATAGCATCTCCACATTGACATTGTAATACAAAACCAAATTTGTATAAAACCACACGTTTGGTCTGACAATGAAGTTAAATAAAAGTATTTATAACCATATGGCACATTATAGTTACATATCACCAATTTGTGCATCACAAATAAGTATATCAATGTGTAACAAATTAAAGTATCACAGAACATTACAATCTCACTTGAGATCCATTCAAACAAAAATGCACCAACGTTTATTTGATGATGAGTTTTAATTTAGTGATAGACATTTCAAGTGTAAATCTAAAATTAGACATTGCTCTTAGAAATAATGCCTAACATTTATTGCCACACAATCCTTCTTCTTCTTCTTCTTCTTCTTCTTTCATTTGTCAATTTTTCCTTCAAACATTGTTGAATTTGAGATGTTCCAAGTATAAATTTAGAGATGTTTCAAATATAAATTGTTTCTTGATGCAATTAATTAATATTCACTTTGAATTACTCTTATTAAAGAGATTCCCTTTTCATTTGTGGTTCTTTTTTCTTTTTTTTTTTTTTTTTTTTTAGCAAAATTTGTGATCCGTTCTAGGTATTACATTAAACTCATGGCATATATATATAGTACAAGTAAGCTGACGATGGAGAAATTTTCAATGGCAGCCATAAAGGATGTGTGTACAAATAGGGACACCTAATTGTTCATTCAGATATGTTGGTGTTGTATTGTACATTGTTCTAAAAATCGGCCTAGATGCTTGCGTTGCCTTGAACCACCCACGATTTTTGGAAAATCGGGCAGAAAAATCGCCGGAGGAATTCGGCGCCGCCTAGGCGGCCCTAGGCGGCGCCTAGGCGCCAGGCAGTCATTTTTTTTTTTTTTTTTTTTTTTTTATCCAAGACGACGTCGATTTGGTTTTAAATTTTTTTAAAGCCAATTCAATTGTTACGGGGCAAGAATTGAGAGGACAGAATACAGAAACAGACTGAGAACTCTTGCCCTTATTTAGTTATTTTGATTTTGTAATGTGTGCTATGGATTTATATTGTTTTGAACTTTGAATTGAACAATAGTTTTGAACTTGTGATCATTACTTTTAGTTTTGAATTGTCATATACTTTATTGTGTAGCAGGTAGTATGTTGAACTATTAAATGTTGGATGTAATGTTGTAAATAAGGGTATTTGTTCTCAAATTCTAGGCCCCGCCTAGGCGCCCTAGGCGCTAGGCGCTGGTCTGGCGCCTAGCGGCCGCCTAGCGATTTTTAGAACACTACTATGATGCAAGAGCCCATGAGGTTAATGACTGTAGAGTATTTTGCTGAATAACAAATGGTACAAAAGGGACCATTCATATGTGAAAATGGTAAAAACAAGCCAAAAATATATAAAAATAAAAATTAAATCTCTTTTATCACTTCAGTGGAAAGTTGGTTTTTTCTGCAAAATCCTTGTGATTGTAAAAGAACTTGGAGTAGATGAAAATTAAAAGTTCCTAGTTTTTGCCAGAAGATAAAAATTGATCAAGTCAAGAGAGAGATGAAGAAGATGTAAAAGTGATTAAATAAAGCAGAAGTGAAGTTGGAAACTGATAAAACCAAAAAAATTGGTTACCAAAAATATGAGGTACTAACCTCAAATATGAGATCAGCGGCCTGATAAGCCTTCAACGATCCTCCTAGCGACCTCGCCGGTCCTGCAAAACAGAACCTTCAGACGGGTCGGATGTCAGACCCATGAAGGTCCTCCGATGCTTAAGTCAAAAGTAAGAAATGATCTCAATAACTCCAAATACGATAACAGCAAGATAAAAATAATGAGAGGTATGCACCCCTTTTATACAAGAGAAGTTCACCCCGGTCTAGGGTTTCCTTCTCCCATCACAATTCCATAAATACCATGACACCACAACCGACTTAGAATTAGGATTCCTCTTATATGCTAAGTTCCAATAAATATTAGATCTCTTACAATAATAGGCCTGGGCCTCTTGTTCCTTTCATATAGTCCGCCAGGACCCCATAAACCATCCATATTAAGCTCGTGGGCTAGATATTCATAAAGTCCATAACCGAGATCTAACATCCAACACAAAACATGAGAGGTCGCGACCCTATATGAGAACTCATCCTCATACTCCAGGTCGCTACTCCACAAACCAGCTCGACCACCTTTCCAAAGAAACCATCCAACTCGCTCACCTCCTAGAAGAAATGCTCCTTTCAGGAAATGAGGCCGCTTACCACAAATACACTCATATATCAAATAATATCATGTACGAACATTTAGGTCCGTATCAGCTAGTCCCGCATGTTCTAACTGATTGAGGTACGAAATCAGATAGAACATGTAAAACAAAAAACTAAAAGAACATAACCAGCCCATAAGCACAATAAAACACAAAACATACATAAATCACCCAACCACCTTACCAAACCATATTTCAGAATCACCCAGCCCGCTATACCGAGCTTTAATATCAATCACTTCATAGAAATTCATCAGATAAGCCCGCGACCTCCAAAAAGATAAGTTTGCCGAGCTCGCTCATCTTCCAAGATGAATATTCCCTTCAGAAGAAAAGATCTACAAGTCCCCAGGTTGAGTCCTCAGACTCCTTATCTGACGATCTAAAACCATAAAGCCCTTCCTGCGACCTATAGTTATACTTGGACTCAATCAATTTCAAAAACGTAATCAAAAACAGCCCAAAAAGTCAAAACACGCCTTCCATTACCCATCCCGTCCCTTTTAAGTTTCATTAAATGCAACTTGACACCGTGTCGGACACGTGTCGCTCCCCCATTTTCTTGTAGTATTATAAACACAGTGGGCCCAAAATAAATGGCCCAAAACATTCCTTGGAAACCCTATCAACTTTCCTGCTCCTACCTGTCCCATCAGCTTTTTACGCCACCCAACAAAAACCCCTTCCTCTCCCCTCACTTGTTACTTTACACAAACTCAAGCAAA
>BMAC01000317.1:532994-559167 GCA_014905375.1 Phtheirospermum japonicum | reverse complement strand
ACAAAAACACAAACTTCCAAAACACAAATCCCATACGAGAGAAGTACCCCCCGGTCCAGGGTTACCTTCTCCCGCCACAAAAACACAAACTTCCAAAACACAAACACAAAATCCATCCCTTTTTAAGTTCATAAATACCATAACCGCCCTCTAGGCATAATATTCCTTCAAATGACACACATTCCAGCTTCTAGGTAAGACTTTTCCACCAGCATCCTCAAGTATATACGATCCTCCTTAAAACACTTTTACCACCTTGAATGGTCCAACCCATTTTAGCTCCAAATTCTTAGTCATCCGTAACGCATCAGCTCGCCTCCATACCAAATCGCCGACCTGAAAACAGCGACGATTGACCCGTTTGTTAAAAGCAGCTTGTACCCATTGTTTATAGTGCTCAACCCGAGCCGCAACCCTATCCCATATTTCCTCAATCGTTTCAATCGCTCCCCGAGCTAACCTCTCGTTTTCCTCCAAAGTAAATGTGGTCAAACGCTGCGATCCTCCCACTATCTCTGCCGGAATAACCGCATCCATCCCATAGACCAGACTGAATGGAGACTCCCCCGTGGAGGTTCGGGGAGTTGTTCGATAAGCCCACAGGACCGAGGCGAGCTCCTCTTCCCAAAGTACCCCTGTCTTTTCCAGTTGCAACTTGAGTCCCTGCACAATTATACGATTAGTAACTTCCACCTGCCCATTAGTTTGGGGATGCGCCACAGAAGCAAATCGCTGCCTCATCCCCATTTCTTTGCACCAATTGCGAATTTTTCTCCCATTAAACTGGGTCCCATTGTCGGATACTAACACTCGCGGCACACAAACCTGCAAAATATATTGTTAAAAACAAAATCCATCATATGTTGCTCGCTTATGCCTGTAACTGCTTCGGCCTCCACCCATTTCGTAAAATAATCAATCGCCACCACCAAATATTCTTTATTGCCCGGGGTCTTTGGAAAGGGTCACATAATATCAATTCCCCATTGCGCAAACGGGCACGGCGAGCTCATAACCATCATCTCCTCAGCCGGTATATGAATAACTGGGGCATGCATTTGACACCTTTTACACGTTCTCACCAGATCACTAGCCATACCTTTCATCCCTGGCCAAAAGAAGCCAGCCCGCAGCGTTATGCAGACCAACGCATTTCCCTTCGCATGATCGCCACAATATCCTTTATGTATTTCCTTCAGCACCTCCAATCCTTGCTCCTTAGCCAAACATTTCCAAAAAGGTCTGAAGCACGACCTCTTGTACAATTCCTCATTTACCACACAGAAATGAGCTGCTGTTCTGGCCTCCCTTGTTGTCAATCTCTCTGCACCCTCCTTAGCTTTGACGAGAATATCCCATATAGGTGAACGTCAATCATCCTTGGTTTCGAGCTCCATAATCTCCTTCCCTTTTTCCACGCTACTATGCTCTAAGTCCATCAACGTAATCCTTCGAGTATCACAAGTTCCCAACGCTCCTGCTATTCGAGCGAGCTGATCAGCCCGAGTATTTTCAGCTCGCGGTAAATGCTCCAGTTTAAACTCTCCAAAGCGTGCTGCCTCTTCGCGCAATTTATTCAAGTATACCACCATCCGTTCTTCCTTAGTCTCAAACGAACCGTCGAACTGACGAGCTATCAGCTGAGAATCCGTGTACGCCCATATCCTCCTAGATCCTAGATCGCCTGCCATTTTGATACCCTGCAAAACAGCCTTGTACTCAGCTTCATTATTGGATGCTTTATATCCCAGCTTGATAGCGAACTCCAAATTTCCTCCTTTGGGCTGGTTAACACAATACCTATCCCCTCTCCCGACATCATAGTTGATCCATCAGTGTACAGTGTCCATGGCTTTACCTCCTCATTCGCATCAGACGGGCGCACCATCTCTTGCAAAAAATCTGCTAACACTTGCGCTTTGATAGCTACCTTTGGTTCATACACCATGTTGTACTCGCTCAACTCTACAGACCACTTCACCAATCGTCCAGATACATTTGGGTTACTCAGAACCTGTTTAAGAGCTAAATTAGTACGCACCTTCACCCTGTGGCTCAAAAAGTACGGCCGCAGATTTCTTGCCGTACAAATCAACGCAAAACCTCCTTTCTCCAGCTCGGAATACTTTAACTCAGCCCCTCGTAACATCCTGCTAATGTAATAAATTGGCCTTTACGCGCCTGCTTCTTCTATGATCAACACCGAGCTCACTGCGACCTCCCCCACCGATATGTATAAGATCAGGTCTTCCCCTGGAATCGGCTTAGTCAACAGTGGTATCTCAGCAAGGTACTTTTTAAACTCCTCAAACGCATCCGCAGCTTCTTTCGTCCATTCAAACCTGGATCCCTTTAGGAGCGCCCTAAAAAATGGGACACCCCTGTCCACCGACCTGGAAATAAAACGACTAAGCCCAACAATGCGACCTGTAAGTACTTGTACGTCGTGTACTGTCCTGGGGTGTGGCATATCTAAAACAACTCGCACTTTCTCCGGATTGACTTCAATCCCTCTTTCCGTCACCATGTATCCCAAAAACTTCCCCGACCGTACACTGAATGCACACTTTTTTGGATTAAGCTTCATCCCATCCTGCCTTAGTATAACAAATGTTTTCCTCAAATCTTCCACATGGGATTCAGCTTTCTTGATCTTGACTAGCATATCGTCAACGTAAACCTCCATAGTGGACCCAGTAGATCTTTAAACATCCTATCCACTAATCTCTGATAGGTCGCTCCCGCGTTCTTCAGGCCAAAGGGCATGGACACAAAACAATATGTCCCCGTAGAAGTGACAAAACTCACCTTGGGTTGATCCTCCTTTGCCAGAGGTATTTGGTGATACCCTTTTGAAGAGTCCATCATGCTCAACAGCTCGCACCCTGAAGTTGAATCCACCAACTGATTAATTCGTGGTAAAGGATAATGATCATTTGGGCAAGCTTTATTCAGATCGCGAAAATCTACACACATCCTCCATTTTTATCCCGATTTTAGCACCATCACGACGTTAGACAAGTATTCCGGGAATTGAATTTCTCTTATGTGGCCAGCTTTCAACAATCTATGCACCTCCTCCTCGATTACCTTATCCAGCTCCGGCCCAAAATGCCTCCTCTTCTGCTTTACTGACCTCGCCTCCGGGTCCGCATTTAAATGATGTTGTGTGACCTCCGGAGATACTCCTGTCAACTCTCCATCCCCAAAGGCGAATACATCCCAATATTATCTCAATAACTTCACCAGCTCGTCCCTCAATGTGTCAGGCATTAAGGTTCGTACCTTCGTAGTATACTTTGGGCGACCTTCCTCTAACGAGATTTCCATCAGTTCTTCATTCGGTCGAACAGAATTTTCCTGCTCCTTTATCTTTTTCGCATTAAGTACTCCTTCTGGCCGATCTTCATTCCTTGCCCATTTATTTTCAGTTAACCCTTTCCTGACCGTCATCTGATAGCACGATCTCGCGACCACTGTTCTGAAATAACTTCCCCCACTCTGTCTCCCACCGAAAACTTGATACTCATATGATAAGTCGACGTTACGTCCTAGAATGCATTGAGGGCAGGTCGACCTAATATGGCGTTATATGTCGACCTTCCCCGAACTATCAAAGATTTCAAGCTTTTCTTTGCTTGCAACTCATCCTTCCCTAATATCACTGTCAACGTCAGCTCTCCTTCAGTAATCACCTGTGCCCCATTGAACGCGTATATGGGCATATTCACAGGTCGCACCTTATTTTCCAGTTTCATCTGCTCAAGACAATCTGTATATATTATATTAACTGAGCTCCCATTATCCACAAAGATTCTGCTGACCTCATACCCTGCCACCTCAGCTTCAATTACCAACGCGTCATTATGATCTTCCTGCAGCCCGCGTCGATCATTAGGGCCAAAAGAGATGATTAGCCCTTCTATCTGAGATCGCCGACTTGCACTAGCGACCTCCCATGTCCCCATGCGAGCTGACTTAACATACCTCCTCCATGCATTGTTGGAATCCCCATTAGTTGGCCCGCCCGAGATCATGTTTATCCTACCTTTATTTCTTCGGGGGCCATTATGTCCCTGATTTCCTTGTTGTGGTTATCTCGCGACCTGATCCTGAGGCAGATCCCTTGGTGGGGGTGGAGGCAATGGTCGCCCCGGCTTCTTTGGTTCTCTATCCTTGTAAATCACTTCCTTCAGATGCCCAGCTTTTATGAGTCTTTCTATCTCCTCCCTGAGATGCCTACAACTTTCAGTGGAATGCCTATAATTATTGTGAAACAAACAAAAGAAATTACTCTTGGGATGAGTAGGGGTTGGCGTGCGATCTTCTGGTCACTTTATATCATTGGGTATCAAGCGCTCCATAATAGTAAACACCTTAGCCTGCGGGTAGGCCAATAGTGTAAAATCTTCACTTTTCCAATTCTGCACATTCATCTCCCGCTTTCCGGTAACCGCAGAACTCGAGGTTAAGAGCCCGCGCACTATCCTCCTAGACTCCCTCCTTAACTCCCTTCTAAACGCAGTGCCTCCCGTGTCTGCGACCTCCCTATCGAAACGCACCCGATGCTCCTCTTCAACTTCTTCCACCTGTATATACTTACGGCATCTTTCCAAAAATTCATCGTATATTCACGCTTCCTTCTTGACCAAGGATTTACGTAAGTCCTCCCTCCTTAATCATTGGTGTAAAGCTCCAGCCTTTATCTCATCGGTAGCAACAGGTACTTCCAGAGTGGCGCTGGTAAACCTGTTAACATATTGTTTCAATGTTTCATCAGGTCGCTGCACCATAGTAAAGAGCGATTATGCCGTCTTCGCATTCTGCCTCACGCTGGAAAATTGTTTCAAAAAAGCAGCTCGCAACACCTGATAACTGGTAATTTTTCCGTGCGGCAATTGATAGAACCAGTTTTGCGCAATCCCTCTCAAGGTGGATACAAAGGCCCGACACGCCACAGCATCCGTATAATTATGCAACATCCTCGCATTCTCGAAAAGCTGCAAATTCTCAACTGGATCCGTCGTTCCTCGATATTGAAATTCCAATGCTTTATACCCTTTAGGCATCACGGCCTGCAACAGATCATCCGAGAAGGGATGTCCCTCATCTCCATCGAATTTCTATCCTTCTACTCGCTTTTGTAATTTCAGCAGGGCCTCCTGCATCTCTATAAAAGCCTTATTCCCTGGCCCCACCTCGTTCTCACCATTCCCTTCATTGTACCCACTGCGGCTTTTACGAGTTTTATCTTGAGATTCGCCATTCGTACCCGAGGTTTGGGTTCCGCTCTCACTAGTATGCTTGCCATGTCGGCGACCTTGACGCCTGTAATGATTCTGTCTCACCTTTACCCCTTTCCCTTTATGCTTACGTCTATGAGTATTAGACTCTATGGACGATGTGGAACTGGAAGTATCATCATATTTTCGCTTACTCCGACCTTTCCTTCCATGAGAAAGTCTTCTAGACAGAGACCTTTCGTCTTGTCTTACCTTCCTGGTTGCCGATCTCTCCTCTTGCTCGCTATTAGGTCCATCACCCTTCTCTTTTAGAGTACCCAACTCGCCAGCTAGGTATTTGTTCAATTCCTCCTGCTTCTCCAGAAGCACGAAATCCATGAGCCCCTCTAAGAATCATTTTTATAATCTGGCAGGACTTATCCTTGGGTAAATCTTTCCATTCCTTCGTCCCAATGTGAATCACTTTCTGCGCTACAGCCTCCGGCGTTTTTGTCCCCAAATCTTCCGCAGGTTGTTTTCTATCATATCGCTTTGGGGAGGGCGGCGGCGTGCCCTCCAAACCTGGAACTGTCGGTCCCACCTGGGAAGGCGTCTGTCCATCTTAATTATATCTTCTTCATTGATACCCGCTACCCTGTTCTTCTTCTTTGGTTTGTTCGATCCAGAACCATAGTGTAGGGTTCTGGGTAATATGTTGCTATCATTCATACTTCGTTTACGAGATTCCTCACGTCTTTCGCTCAAGGACTCGATATCCCTCTTTCCCACAGACGGTGCCACTTGATAAAACCAAAAAGATTGGTTACCAAGAATATGGGGTACTAATCTCAAATCTGAGATCAGCGACCTGAAATAGATTTCGAATACGTCACAGCGACCTGCTAATCCTTCAACGATTCTCCTAGCGACCTCGCCAGTCCTGCAAAACAGCACCTTCAGACGGGTCGGATGTCAGACCCGTGAAGGTCCTCCGATGCTTAATTCAAAAGTAAGAAATAATCTCAATAGCTCCAAATACGATAACAGCAAGATAAAAATAACGAGAGGTATGCACCCCTTTTATAGAGACAAGAGAAGTCCACCCTGGTTTAGGGTTTCCTTCTCCCATCACAATTTCATAAATACCATGACACCACAACCGACTTAAAATTAGAATTCCTCCTATATGCTAAGTTCCCATAAATATTAAATCTCTTACCATAATAGGCCTGGGCCTGTTGTTCCGTTCATATAGTCCGTCAGGACCCCATAAACCATCCATATTAAGCCCGTGGGCTGGATATTCATAAAGCCCATAATCGAGCTCTAACATCCAACATAAAACATGAGAGGTCGCGACTCTATATGAGAACTCATCCTCATACTTCAGGTCGCTACTCCACAAACCAGCTCGACCATCTTTCCAAAGAAACCATCCAACTCGCTCACCTCCCATAAGAAATGTTCCTTCCAGGAAATGAGGTCGCTTACCACAAATACACTCATATATCAAATAATATCATGTACGTCCGTATAAGAGCTGACGTTTACAAATACTAATATATATATATATATATATATATATATATATATATATATATATATATATATATATATATATATATTTCCTTTTCTCTTCATCATCCATGTCATAGTGATTAAATCTAGTGTTGTAAAAACTTTATGATGTAATAACATCTGTAAATAAAAGATCCGTCTATATAACTTGAGAGCATAATAATCTCAAGCAATTGAACCTATCTTGCCCCAACTCATTAAACCATCAATTTGCAATTAAAAGAACAACTTGTGAAAAAAAAAAAAAAAAAACAGATTAGATATGCTACAATTCAAACACTGCATAATTACAAATGTTAGCCTTCCAATGCTCCTCAAAATAATCAAAATCCAAATCTCAGAAAAACTCATGATTTACACATCTGTAAATCAACAACCTATTACATCATTAAAAAAAACAAAAAAAACTAGAATATATATTTACCTCTTAAAAAATCAATTTATTCAAATATAAAATACATGATTTTTTTTTTTTGGTTTTTTTTTTAGTAAGATTTTAACAAAACTATCTATCTATCTCCGTTATTATGCACCTTCTTGCTATACTTGCTGACATGATGCAACCATCCAAACCCTTTAATGGCCTTTGAA
Source organism: Phtheirospermum japonicum (assembly GCA_014905375.1). Taxonomy (NCBI): domain Eukaryota; kingdom Viridiplantae; phylum Streptophyta; class Magnoliopsida; order Lamiales; family Orobanchaceae; genus Phtheirospermum; species Phtheirospermum japonicum. The sequence continues at coordinate 551,776 of BMAC01000317.1, read as the reverse complement.
ATCTTAACAAGATTAGGCTTACCCATCCCCAGATTCATCTTCCCAGCTGAAAACTTAATGGCATGTAAACAACACAACTGCCCACCAACAACCTCTTCTTCATCCTCGTCTCCACATAACTCTTCTCTAAACTCGATTTCGCTCGTTTTCTTGTCCAGTGGTGTCTTTTTCTCGCTCGTTTCTCGTTTCGGTTTATTCGAATCCGTCTCGTACGCCTCCCATAACGAGTCCATCCCTTCACCGCCATCCACATTGTGGCGTTCCTCGAATAATTTGCACGCTAACGTCCTTTTCCATTCTTTTTCCTTTCTCATCGACCCGAAATTCTCGTCATTATTACTATGATGATGATGATCCCATGTTCTAAAACTCTGGAATTTTAAGTTGTGCTCCTTCTCAACATTATTAGAGCTAATAATCCTTTGAGAACGAGCTTTGTCGATTTTCGTTGCGGCATTTTGTCGAACACCGTCGACGACGACGATGGGTTTATCAATTTTCCCGCCGATTTTTTTCTTCTCGTCTACATTGTTAGTAGACATCTTCTCAAACTGATCGAGTATCTTCAGGAAATTCTCCAATCTCCTTTCTTCAACTACAGGACAGGGATTTTTTAATTCCGAAACAGGGCCTGGATTTTCTTCCTCCATCTTTTTAGCCTCGGTTTTTTTACAAAAGCTTGAATCTTTGTCGTCTAAACCCGGTTCGAGAATTTCTTCAGGTTTTTTGTGCGGGATTTCAAGTGGGTTTTCTTCGTTCAGGCAATTCGTCGAACACGCGCCGAACAGGATCTCGTAAATCCCGAGATCATCCTGAAAATCCTTTTCTGGAACAGGGGAAGCAAAAGCTGAATCAATGCCGGTGAGCAAGGCGAGGAAAATGAGAAAGGTGGTGAAGAAAAGAGGAGAGATAAAGTTGATGAGTCTGAGGAGGTATGGTGAGAAGAAAATGAAGTAGGATATATAGAGAGGGTTGGAGAAAATGGAGGAGCAGAGGAGGATTAAGTCAGAGATGATGAGACTAGAAAAATGGGACCTGGGAATGCACAACTCATCAGACATTTCTGATTTTCGCTCTCTGGGTTTCTAGAGAGAGAAAGTAAGAGAGAATAAAAAAATGGAAGATGGCGAAGAAATGGGGAAGAAGAAGAAGAAGAAAGAAAGAATTTTGTTGAAGGTAAGTGTGTGTAGCAGTGGTGAATGAATGCGGCGTGAATAAAGGGAAGAGATTTATTTATTTATTTATTTATCTTGTTTATTATTTATGAGAGAGTAACAAAAGGCCAAGAATTGAGGGAAAAAGATCATTTGCCTTTGGAAAAAAAAGGTTGTCTATGTCTATGTCTATCCACCAGATTTGGCCTTTAATCTCATTATTATGTTTATGAGATAATGAGAAATAGAATTGGGAATATATCCACATAACAAATACAATTCACTTATTACCACATAATATTATTCTATGAATTAATAGACAGAATTGCAAAATTTACCCTTCGGAATTCGCGTAATTATTACAAAATTGCAAACACCATGATTATTTGCATTTGTTTTTAAAAACAAATCTCTCCTTTGTCAAATGCAATTTGTAAAATACAGATACATACAAATTGGTTATTTGTAATATTAGGAAATGGGTTGTTGAAAAAAAACAAAAACAGATGGAATATGATTTATTGCAACTGCAATGTGCTTGTGAGCTCTCACTTTTCATCATCTTAAAATCAGTTAATAACTTATTGTAGTTAACTCACGTGGACACGAACAAATCAATTAATTATAATCAAGATACACCAAAAAAACATTAAAAGTAATTGGTTAGCATTTGTATTTTACAACGCAAGTGGCAAAGGATAATCCAAATTAGGCGACTTTTTTATTTTTTTTTGAATAATGGTATCATGATTTGGATGTTATATTAATAACTGTCACTAAGTAAACATTATATATAGACATTATACAGAGTGATACAGCTAAATATGCTTCAGGTAATGAATATGACTAGTGTCATAAAGGGGTCATGCACCATAGTCGGTATAAAATAAATGTTTTGCCCTTTTAGCTAATCTATATATATATATATATATATAGGATTGGGTTCAAATGAGAACTCCGTCGTTATATGTGAAACTAGGGACTAATCCTGGCCTTAGATCTAATATTGCACAGTGTAATTATATGTCCAGGTTCATTGTGCTTTTTACACAGTACTGTAGTGCTAAAATCAGTCCAGTTTTTTTAATTTAATTATATATATATATATTTTTTACGTTTTAAAATATGCAATATGTATCTTAAATTGTAGATCTTGAGAATGTGATTAATTTGATATATATTTCATTCAAAACGAATAAAATTTGAAAAACTTATGGTTTGTTGAAAATTTAAGTTTCATTTCAGATTTTTGAATTTGCAGTTTATAGACGAAATTTGCGGTGATTTTTTTATACAATCGTAGTGTTTTTTCTTCTTAATCTATTGTGCTTTCCAAAGAACAATGTAGTGCTCTTTGTAAACGTTGATATATGTCCAAAATACCATTTTTAATTAATTAATACTGACATGTCATGATCTCAACCATCAAGATTATCCAATCTAATGGTCAAGATGAGTCCCTAGGTTCACATATAATGACGGGTTCTCATTTGAACCCAACCTTATATATATATATATAGAGAGAGAGAGAGAGGGTTGGGTTCAAATGGAACCATGTTAATATATGCGAACCTAGGGACCAATCCTGATCATTAGATTGGATAATCTCGATGGTTGAGAACATGACACGTAAGCAGGGTAATTATAAAAAATATTGAATTAATTTAATTAAAAGGGTATTTTGGACATATATCAGCATTTCGAAAGAGCACTGCATTGCTCTCTAGAAAGCACACGGGTAAAAAAAAGCACTACGACTGTATACAAAAAAGCATCACAAATTTCATTTTTATAAATGAATGTAATTAAATTTAAAAACCTGAATATTAAAAGCATCGCATGTGATTAATTTTAGCACTACATTACTGTGTAAAAAACATTGTTAAAATACGATTAAGAATTTTGGATTTTTACTATATTTTACTTCTTTTATAATAAGAAGTAGCAATACTTTTCTTAATATTATTACAGCGCTTTTTTACTACATTATCACTGCTTTTTTCGATTGGCGAGYATTCTATGGTTTAAGCCGTCCGAAATCCAGTTTTGCCATAAATCGGCTGTCAACAGCTCAACCAACTTCCCAGCCACTGTACATGCATAATATCAACATATACATACGAACCCATTAGCKTTATTAACACCATTAAGACTCTGCACAAAGTCCACATTTCTCCCCCTCCAATGCACACAACCCTCCGTCACAAAATCGTGACTGTATCTTCCCAGCCAACATCAATCCCAGACCCACGTTTCCAACCTCACGCCTGCCACAGCAACACCGCCCCAATCATCCATCGTCGCCAACCACCCCGAATGCTCATGGCCCAAACCCGACGTTTTTCCCCATTTTTTTTCAAATTCAGAAATCGGCTCAGCACTTCTCCCTCGACAGCCCCGAACTGACAAATCTCCGTCGAAAGTCGTACAACCCGACCGCCACCCAATCCCAGTCACCAAACAACCATCAACCACCGGAACCCAACATCATCACCATCTCCATCGCCCATCAACACCATGGACCAAAAAGCACTGCTCGAGTGAGAAGGGAGTAGTGGAATCGGGGATGGGGGGTGGTTTCATCGCCGGTGATTGCGCTAGAATCGGGCGATTCCGACCCAGTTCGTCGTCTCCCCCAGTACGTGGGCCAGCACCTCTCGGACGCGTCCAGGTGGAGGTTCCCGTTCTCCAGCCCTCGCCGATAGCCGCCAAGACCGGAGCGACTGCCTTGGACCGTCGATTTGGACATTGGTGCCTGAACGCCGCCGTCTCAATTGGTGCCTGAACGCCGCCCAATTGAAGGGAGATAGGACGTCGCCTGAACGCCGCCATCTCATTAGTGCCGCTCCGCCGTTCGCCATCTCTGTGAGTGCGCCGGCTTTCCTGGTGGCGGGTGTTGGAGAAGAAATGAAAACCCTTGTCAACGAAGGGTGCAGACGGAAAAAAGCAGAAAAGGGGCTGAGTTTAGAGTTGGAAAACGCCGCCTCCGCCTCGCTATTCATTGGGCCGCTGCCGTCGACAAGTCAGGGATGAGCGGCCGATTTTGGGGGAGAGAGGGACGAGCGGCGATTTTAGGGGAGAGAGTGAGAGAATGGTTTGGATTACAGACGGGGTGGGTTAGGGGTTTAAATTGATTAAGATGGATATATGAATTTACATAAACACCCTTTTCTTTCTATATATATAATTTAATGTATTTAAAATATCGAAAAAATCTGGTCCACACAAATTATTAGATCTAAAGCCTGGATTGGTCCCTAAGTTCGCATATATTGACGTGGGTTATATTTGAACCTAATCATATATATATATATATATATATATAAATGCAGTTAATTTCCAAATAATTTTAGTTATCAACAAAGCCTTAAAGTTGACATGTACCACATGTAGGAAATACATTTAGAATTTTGTTAAGTTTTAGCTAGGTATGATCAACAGTTGCAAATTGGCAGTTCACAATTTGAACCATTGGTTTGGTTTGTTAAAAAATGATAAATTATAATCGAAATATAAAATCGGCCGGTTGCCGGTGGTTTGTGAACCGCCGATTCACGATTCGGTCATGATTCGATTGACTGGTTTGATCCAATTTTTTGATTTTTTTTCTTTTAAAATTATATTTTTTTTTTAGTTTTTTTCCTATGTTATTTTCAATTTTATATATATATATATGTGTGTGTGAGAGAGAGAGAGAGAGAGGTTAAATGAGAAAATAGAAATAACACTTTGAATTAATTAAAAAATTAAAAAGAAATTGAACTTGAACTATTTAAAATATTAGAAGTTGAAATAAGAAATCTTATAATTAAAATATTTGAAAATTTTGAATTTAAATTTTTTATTTTTCTATTACTATAACTTTTTTAAATGTACGAGGTTAAGTGAGAAAATAAAACTAACACTTTGAAATTTTAATTTAATTAAAATTGAACCATTTAAAATATTTGAAGTTAAAATAAAAAATTTATATTAGAGTTCTTGAAAATTTGAATTTAAGTGAGAAAATAGAAACAATTTTCTTAATAAACAGAAAAATGACTTTAGAAAAATGGCTTGAACTGTTTTCAAATATTTGAAGTTAAAATGTGAAATTTTAATTTCAAGAAATTATATATATGAGAAGCATACGTGATTTGTGAACTTTGAAATGAGTGGGAATGAACAATTTTCAAGTACTTAAAATTTAAAATTATTACTTTAAACAAGCGAAATAAGTTATATATTAAACTAGTTTAACAGCCTGTATTACACGGGATTTATAAGAAATTAAATATAAATAATATTTTTGAAAATTACAAAGTTTTAAATTTAAAATAAAAAAAATAAAAGGATGTATTTTCAAACCGTGCCCTTTTCTATTTATTAATTATTATAATTATTAATTAATAATTTATTTTAATGTTTAGATTAAATTCGTTAATAATTATATTTTTACATACTTATAAAAATTCAAAAGATGTCACATTTTCAACCCGTCTCTAATTTATATTTATTAATTATTATTAACTCATTTTATATTTTTATGTTTAGACTAATTTTGTTAATAATTATAGTTACATACTTTAAAAAATTCAAAAGGTGTCATACTCTCAAACCTTCTCGCATTGTGCCATTGTCTAATAAATATTTATTATTATTATTATTATTATTATTATTATTATTATTATTATTATTATTATTATTATTATATAATTTATTGTTTATATTTAGATTGAATTCATTACTAATACTTAGTTACATACTCCAATTATTGCAGATATATCATAATTTACCTATACAAAATATTTAAAATTTCCAAAATAGATTATTTCAACTTTTATTATAAATACAATCTATTTAATTATTTTCATAAATAAGCTTTTTTAATTATTTCATATGTAATTTATCTTTTAATTAAAATAATTAATTTAGATCTTTCTACTAATTTTATATGACTTATTTATATTTTTATATTAGGAGTATAAAAGAAAGTTATTGAATTAGACAAAATATAATAAAAGAAAACTATTAAGTTAGGCTAAATATAATAAAATAAAAATATTACAATAAAAAAAATTAAACGGATGACACATAAACAACTGAAGCACCAAAACTTTTTTATTATCCAAGCCAAGCATACGGAACAGACACATAGATTAAGAGAATAATATATACTTGTTTAACACCCGTGTATTACACGGGACTTATAAAAAGATAAATATAAAAAATATGTGTGATAATTACATAGTTTTAATTCTAAAATAAAAAATTAAAATAATGTATTCTCAACCCGTGCCTTGTACATGTCTAATCTATTTATTAATTATTATAAATATTAAATAATTTGTATATGATGTTTAAATTAAATTCATTAATAATTTTAGTTACATACTTACAAAAATTCAAAAGGCGTCACAATCTAAACCTGTGTCAAATATCTATTTTATTAATTATTATTATTAAGTCATTTTATATATTAATGCTTAGAATAATTTCATTAATAATTATTAGTTACATACTTTGAGATATTCAAAATATATCATACTCTCAACCCGTATCGCATTGTACTGGTGTCTAATCAATGTTTATTAATTATTAATATATACTTTTATAATTTCATGTTTACATTGAATACATTATTAAATCTTCTTACTTCCAAAATATATATATATATATATATATATATATATATATATATAGAAAGAGAGAAAGAGAGAGAGAGAGAGAGAGAGAGAGAGAGAGAGAGAGAGAGAGAAATTGGATCACATGAGTTTAATTTCAGGGTGAGTTCATAAAGTTAAATCTCGATCAATCAATAGATCTATATGTGATGGATATAAATCGTTGAATGATGGTTGACTAATAAACATATTACATATATTATTGCATATTTGCCCTACTAATTGTGCATCATCAGACATGTTAATATACATTAACAAACTATTAAATATGAAATAAAATTGTTGAAAATTGACTTGGAGAAGCATGCATGATATTAGGCTCAAATGACGCATGAGCAATCGAAGCACCTAAACTTTTTATTTGTTAAACGAAGCATACGCAAAAAAACGAATATATTAGATGAATTTTGTACTAAAATATAAGGGTGATATATATATATATATATAGTTGTCACATATTTGTACCACGCAACTTCATGCAACCATGTTAGAAAGATTTAATTTATAGTATAATAATGTGATTTCACATACCCACTACTGGCGCATAAGCAATAGTATTACGGAAATAAATTGTGACTACAAGTTTGACTAATAATCTGATTCTTTATGCAGGTCATTTCTAGCCAAGAATATGCAAGAAAGTGACTTATAAATGAGATCAAGTAATATTATGCCATATGCACCAAATAAAACCCATGTTACCAACATCATCAACACAACTATTTTTTTTTTTTTAAACAATCAAAATAACTGGTTATATCCCAATTATATGTTGCATTAATAGCCAGCTATTTAAATCAGTTCAATCAAAGTTGAACCCTAATCCAAATTTCGAGTTCGAGCTGATTTGGCCGATTAATCAAACTCTGAGTACCCTACTCAATACAAAAGAACTTTGTGAAGAGTATCTAGTGATTAAAGCAAAGTCTGAATAAATTAAAAGTACATAAGACAGGAGTCTGATTGATGGTAAATTCTAAAGGGCGTTTTTTGGTTTGAAAAGGGGAAAAAAGGGACTCAGACTTCACATGGGAAACCACTCAATTACTACTCCATTGCATACCATCCATGACCATGACCAACCCCTTCCTCAAGCTTTTCTTATCTGGGGACCCCATGTGTCTACTTACTAGTTATTACATGATGTTGTCTGAGGAGCAGATTTTATGTTCTAGTTTTTATTCATTAGACTGGATGATTTGCAAATTTGCAATTTACCCGTGTCATTGATATAAACACGAGTTGAATTTTTGACGATATCAACATGTCATCACCAGTATTTATTGTGACCAAAAAAAAAAAAAAAAAAAGAAAAAACAAAGTCATTGATATAAACACGAGTTGAATTTTTTGACGATATCAACATGTCATCACCAGTATTTATTGTGACCAAAAAAAAAAAAAAAGAAAAAACAAATCGGAACGAGAATATATGATCCGCTTGTTCTGGGAATTTACTGTGCAACACCCACATTTTCTCATGCAAGTCAAAAAATTGTCATTTTTTCCTACATTTATCGAGAATGCAGGATTCATGACTTTTTAAACTACCACACAAGTCACAAAGTAAGAGAGGAAGTTATGCAACCAATCACACGGATGAGTATCATGCCTGATACTCCATACATTTCCATAAATTGTCAATTTAAAAATCAATCTATATTGATATTTTTAGCATGTTTGTTGTATGTCTATGGACTTTCCACACCTGAAGTTTGATTATTTATGAAATTTTAGTATTATAAAATTGAAATGGTAGCTTTAAAGATTATAGATGAGCAGAGGCTTAAAAGCAGGGTAAAATAAATGTGGATAATTACAAAAATAACCGTGAGGTTAACAATAATTACAAAACAACTCAACCATCTTCCAAAATCAGCCAACATTATACATGAATATGGAATATTTACAAAAACTAAACCTAAGGTTTAGAGTTTAGATTTATTACAAAACAACTCATCCAGTCTTCCAAAATCACAGTTACTCCCTTAACACTTGTTTCTTTTACACAAATTGTACTTTCAGTATAGGGGTGTATTTTGTTAAGTTAACACAAACAACCCTCAAAAGGGAGTGTTTGTACCACTTTTTAGAGAGTACTTCAAAATTAACCAGAGATTCTTAGGAGTAGTGTTTGTAATTATTTAAAACCGAGTCACTAGATATTTTGGTAACTATTATCAAATATAAATCTGGGCTGAAATGTAGTCATCCCAACAGACACTTCAGTTTCATAAGCAAGATGAGCCTATGGTTCACCAGAATAAACCCAACATAATCTCTCCATTGTAATTGCCTAAAACGCAGACAATTTTTATGAAGCTAGAAGATGTGCTCATAAGCATCATACATATCGAGGATAAGAAAACAAGTAAAGCGTAACATAAAAAGCTTGATTATATCAAATCAACACCCGATTACATAAGTCGACAAAATCCAAAAGGTTCGAGCTCAAAACCAACAATTACAATATTTAAAAAGTTTCTTAGTGACACTTTTAGAAGAAATACGCAAACCCCATATCCAAGCGAACCTCAGTTACTCGTTCATAACAGGTTTGTTTTCATTTGCCTTTGGCCTGTGTTCCTTAGGCTTCTGCTCTTCAGTTTTCCTGCATTTGCATCAAAGTAAAACGATTTTCAGAAGAATCGCACACAAAAAAAAAGCTGTTGATTGACAGTTTAACAACACAAATAAAAAGTAAAACAGAAAGAACGTAATAATAAGAAATTAATTCACCTCAATTATGCCCAAGTTACAAATATAATTATCTAAATGAGGAAATACAACAATTAAGCATGCTTGAGTAAACCGTAACATAAACTCATGTTGTATGACTGCGAAAGCTGAAATTAGTCAGTGTATACTGCTGAATCAATAATAAAATCGCTAAATAACATATCTTTTTGATTTTTTTATAATTTTTGATTCTCAGTACATTGCAAAGACAAGCATAAACATTATACGAAAGTGTTCGTGAGGTCAAAACACAAATTCAAGCATAAAAACCCACCACGAAAACCAGATCTACCAAAGGGTAATAAATAAAGAGAACCCAGTAAAACCAAAACCTAGGAAAGATAATGTGATTAAATAAAAATTACATCTTAAAAATTGGAGAAAAGAATAAAATACCTCTTGTCAGAAGAGCCGCCCTTCTGGCTGAGGAAAGACCGGAAAAGAGGAGAGTTCACGTCGTAAATCATCTTGAACGATCGATTTGGCGTCGCCGAATAAAACCCTAATTTTCTTCAAAAGTTCCAAGCCCTGATTCGTATTAGGTCAAGCTACTTGGATTTCGAGCGTGTAGCTGGATACATTATAGGGTGTTTTATATGATGCTGAAATTGGACAAAACCCAACTAAATTTCTTTTGGGTTATAGCCCAACTAGGAAGATGGATATTGATCGGTTTCAAATAGCCCAAACTGAATACTGGATTTAGGCCAAAAAAATTTAAATTCTTCGTAGCAAGGGATGTCGATAGGTCCGGTATCCACACCCGACCCAAATGAAATTTTTATTTCCCATTTAGTCATCTTAATTTGATTTATCTCATTTAGGTAAAATTAGTACTATTAATTAATAACTAGTGTAAAACCCGCGTTTTCCGCGGGCAAATATAAAAAATTCAAAATAATAGTAAGAATTATTACAAAATTAAAAAAATTAGAATTTGAGTTGTTAATTTAAAAAAAATATATTGTTCACATTAAATTTTAGAAAATTTCTTTACACTACATTAATTGTATTATTTACAATGATATTATTTCGATATAGCAAAGAGTTTACAATCCTTTATCGCCCTTAAAACTACGACATTAAATTCACCCACGTGCGAAATGGGATTTACAAAATAACATTATTTTATAACCTTGTGATAGTTATATAAAGATGCAATCTAAAACTATAGGCATTTCAAACAAATAAAAACATTGAAACATACATTTTAAGGTAATGGATTAGAATTTATAATAAGTATTAATAATATACTGAACTATTTTATATCAGGTTATTATTAATTCTATTTTTAATTTAGATGATTACTTATACTTTAATGTGTTTACACTCTACTTGGGTTAGTAAGTTTTGTCAAAAATCTATGTCTTATATGTTAACATTATTGGTTTTGTTCTTTCCAATTATTATCCAAACCCAATATTAAATTTTCAGCCAACTTTTAGCAAAAAAAAAAAAAATCTAGTTTTGGAATTGTTGGATATGAATGTGAAAGTCTATATTTTCTTGATGCAAGGTCGTGTGAGAGTTTTAGTGGAGTTAATGGTCAAGCTTTTTACCGGACGTGCTTATAATATATTTTTTTATTACAAAAGAAGTGATAAAATAAACGCAACAATGTGCCAGAATAAAGCTCGTCTCCAGATGAGAGTCTTTAGTCGACAACAAAGCTTGTTAAGAAGAAAAAAGAATCCCCAACAATCTGAACTATTAAAACAATTCCAGTTGATCATATTAAAAAACACACACAAAAAAAATCACTTTATCTACACACACAGAAACAACATGAAACTTAAAGTCATAATCTAACAAACTGGTTAAATTTCATTAATTGAAATTAAAAACCAAGAGACCAAACAGTATAAAAAAAAAGAAAACAATGAAAAAATGGTACAATTCATATAGCTGATGCAATATAATCGAATTAAAAACCAAAAATCCAACAAATATATACATACATACATACACACACACATATATAACAAAAAATCACACAATCATAATCGTAAATTGACCCAACGAACCTTTGAATTTGTATAGCTGATAAAAGAGGCAGAAATATTTAGTTGTTTCTTTAGAATATTAAGGTTTAAACTATCAAGATTCACATATAAGAAACACAGTTCAGTAACACTCCTCCAAAAACATATATCGGTTTGTGGAATCAATGTGTGAATGCAATATGTCCCCACACAAACACGTCGACGACACAACACTTATTTGGTCATGAATATGAGGTAATTTTGTATTGTGGAATCAATGTGTGAATGCAATATGTCCCCACACAAACACGTCGACGACACAACACTTATTTGGTCATGAATATGAGGTAATTTTGTAACGCCCCAGGATCGCCCTCCAGACCTGACGGATAGTCCCACTGTACCGACACGAGTCTTTTTTAGCGCGCTTTGTCCTCACTCACCCTGGAAAGACTTCCCAGGGGGTCACCCATCCCACCTCTACTCCAGGCCAAGCACGCTTAACTTTGGAGTTTTGATAAGAGGGCTTTCAGAAAAGAAGATGCACCTTGTTGGTATGAGTTTACCAATCAAATCTATTGAGCTTTCCTAGGTATTCTCATAATTTGGGGTGTTACAATCTACCCCCCTTGAACTCGCGATATCCTCGTCGCGATTAAGCCATCTCAGGATCCGTTGTCAGGCGTTGGGATTCTAGAGGTGGCTCCTACGTGCTCAAGATTGTAACCGTGGACTATCCCGATCTTGGGCTCCCTCTACTGGGGCCTTCTCCCTCACGGGCTTTCCATACGCGTTGCAACCTTATCCCTCATAGCACTTAGTTCCCGATTTTCCGGCTGGCAAACGGCTCTAATACCATTTGTAACGCCCCAGGATCGCCCTCCAGACCTGACGGTTAGTCCCACTGTACCGACTTCCCAGGGGGTCACCCATCCCACCTCTACTCCAGGCCAAGCACGCTTAACTTTTGAGTTTCGATAAGAGGGCTTCCAGAAAAGAAGATGCACCTTGTTGGTATGAGTTTACCAATCAAATCTATTGAGCTTTCCTAGGTAGTCTCATAATTTGGGGTGTTACAAATTTCATCCATCTATTTCTACTTCGTGATCAAAACAAACAAAGAAAATAACACTATAGCTTCAGTTTAAGGGGGGCATGACCACAAAAATCCAATTCCAGTCCACTTGCAATTAATAATACTAAATAAATATTTTCTTGTTTTCTTTAAAACCAGCAGAAAAAAAATGAGGGACGATCTGACCGGATGAAGCTCGAATAACTCCATAGCTCTATCTAGTAATGCCCTATGAAAATCGAGGAAATTGCAAGTTGTACTCATAGCAGTTTATATGTTAGTTTATATCAGTATACAAAAAAAAGCTCCTGAACCTAATAAAAGATTCCAATAATCAAAACTAAATGACATTCGACTTATTGAATCGTTCGTGCCAGTTAGAAACAGAGTGTTTGATCGGACAAGCAGGTGGTGTTTGCTCTACCTTCCAATATTCTCGTCCAAACAATCTAACCACCTTCACCTGAAAACAGGTGTTGATCAAAGCAAATCAATTAATACCAGGTTTTACAACACTGTCTTTGTGGCACTATTTTTCTCAAAAATAATTATAGTTATTAAAATTCAATATTGTTCGAAAATAAAATGAAATAAGGCAGAGCATATGCATATTAAAATAGCTACCCAAAAAAATTTCTATTAAAATTGGGACGCCATAACTTTCGGTAGTGGACTAAACATAAACTCCCACGACGAAAAGGAAAAATTCACATAAAAGAAAAAACCTGGATGGGAAGTCGAAAGCAAAATTACTGGGGAAGAAAAATCTATTTGCTTTTTTGTAAAATATGTTTTCCTTGCCAAAATACAATATAAAGCAAATATAGTCTATAAATGGATCAAAAAAATTCAATTTAACCAAAGTATAAATTTCAAGCATACATAAATAATACACTGTGAACATTGAATTAATTTCAAGCATACACCAAAACTCCTGAAATAGTTAAAATAAATATATTCAAATAATAAAAAAAAATCACATTAAAAAAGGGTACAGGCTGAAAATAACTGAGAATTAGAAATCATGTGGTGGGGAACTAAATCGTATTTTATAAATTTAGCAATTAGCACTAAGTTGAATTTTACAAAAAATAAGTTTATATAGGCACAAACTACTTATTTGAATACAAAATGTGCATGAACATATGGAACATGTGTAGATAAGAAAGCAATTCCTTAACTAAACAAATATCCTATAATATATGATGAAAATAAACCTGAACTCATGAATGGAGTGATGATACAACACCAAGTGTTTATTGACCTAGGTACATCACTGTTTCAAAACAGATCTCTCATTCGAAGGGAACTACAAAAGATAAATAAATAAAATGAATGAATAGTTAAGTAAAATGGAAGAATATATACAAATATATAAGAAAAGGTGGATTTAGAACCCAAGTGTCAACGAACACAATATAAAATACCATTTATCCCAAAAAAGGAGGGTTGTAATGTGCTCCTTCGAAAGAAAAATGAAATCCATTCAAAACTATTTGTCCAATAACTACAAATTGAAATTCATAAAGAATCAAAAATCGAATCCTTACGTTAGTTCTGAGAATAAAATATCGATCCAAAAGCAACCTTAGTTTTGACAAAAACAACCAATTAAAGTTATCTAATTGACAATTTATGACTCAAAAATAAACTAATCTTAGACTTTATTTCACGAAATAAGCATTTTGCATCAAAAAGTTAAGAATCCCCAAAACAAAACTCAAGAACCAAATGGAAACCTTTTTAAGGTTATTCTTAATTGCTGGTGGATTGGAATTCTACAAAATTTACCTGACAAAACAAATTGCTGAATGGTTCGTAAAATTTATTCTTAATTGAACAATTATAGAATACCTTTGTTTGTAGATTTTTAGTGGTGGTGATTAAGAAAAGGGGTTCATGGCTTGGTATTATCAGAATTCGATGCGTTTTAGAATCAATGAGTTTTTAGCTTTTAAATTAAAGGAAAGCATAAATAAATGGAAATAAACGAAAATAAATGAGAAACTATGATGAACTATGAAGATAAACTAAGTCTATGAACGTAATTGCAAGTATTTCGGATGCCTCGAGCGTGTGCCTGATTGAAATTGCAAGAAATAAGCAAAACAAGCAATAAAAAGCAAGGAAAACAACAAGGTACAAGCATGAAAACCTAAAGTACAACTACGCATGCATGATCATAGAAATCTAAATAATGCGAATCTACGAAAATCAAAAGCACCAGTGGAAAGAGCAATAAAAGTTGACGTGAGAGTTAAAAACTTTACGAGAAAGAGAGTTAAAAACTTTACGAGAAATAACTAGAGACGAAGAGTAGATCTAGAATTCAACATAAAACTATGCATGAAAATAAAAACTAAAGTAAAGCATATGAAATACTCAAAATAAAAACGATCAAGGACCCGGTCTATGATCTTGGTGTGTCACTCACCTAGATTCCATAGCCAAATCACAAAATCTAACAATAAATCTAAGAGCTAAGGCAAAATGCATAAATTGAAGAACAAGCTTAAAATTGAAGATTAAGGAAGAAAATAATGAAAAACTTACTTGAATTAAGAAAGAGAATTCAAATGTTTGAATGAAATTACAATTAAAATAAAATCCAAGTGATGGCTTGAATTCTTCTTGAGCTTAAAAACCCAAGGAAAAGTTTGAAATTAATTCTAAGAACTAGAGAGAGAAATTAAATCCCAAACCCATCTAAGAGTTTGGAGGAGGGTTGTCTTTTTCTAATGAAAAATCTATCTATTTATACTAGGTTAAATTAAGGGTAAATGGGTCAAATTAGCCCTTAAGGCTAGATTTTCCATGTGTTGACCAAGTTTGACCCAAAATGGCCTTGGATTGATGTTTGGCGTAGGTTAGCTCGGCATTTGGCATGTCTTGGCACAAGGTTGGCGAGCAATGGCACGGTGCTGGGCACTGCTGGGCGGGCATGGGCGGCAGCTGTCGGCAGCTCTCGGCAGGCATGGGCATGTGGCGCGCGCGAGACTCGGCTGCTCTCAGCCTGGCATGGAAGTTGGCTTGGCGTGGGCAGGAGCACGCAGGCGTGCGCGGGACTTGGCGCAGGCATCGGCAGGCGCGCAGGTTGGCGTTGCTTGGTGCGGGTTGGCGTGTGCGCAGAACTCGGCAGGTGCCGGGCAGCTTCGGCATGGCATGCGCGTAGGACTCGGCAGGCGCCGAGCATG
Source organism: Phtheirospermum japonicum (assembly GCA_014905375.1). NCBI lineage: Eukaryota > Viridiplantae > Streptophyta > Magnoliopsida > Lamiales > Orobanchaceae > Phtheirospermum > Phtheirospermum japonicum. Next base: position 535,969 of record BMAC01000317.1, on the reverse strand, counting down.
CGTGTGTGAGAAGCTTGCCTTGGCGTTCAAGGCCCTGGCATGAGTCTTTGCTTGCCATGGGAAGGTTTGACTATCATTCCAGAATGTTTGGCCATTTAGGAGCTTGCTCTTGGCACAGATTTTGGCACGGCTTTGCTTGAGTTTTGGGCCTCAATGCCTTGGCTTGATTTCCATTCCTTGAGCCACCTATGAAATGAGAATCTTGAACATAAAAACCCAAGAATTACACTAAAACTCAAATTAGTTGAACCCATTTAACCAAATTAAGTATAAAATCAAAAAGAAACACGAAAAATAACAAAATGAGAAAACAAACGAATAACCTAACAAAACTCGACTCGAAATCACTAAAAACGATACTAAACCCTAATTAAAAACACAAGAAGAACACCACAATTACATGAAAAACAACCACCCCACACTAATTGGTTTGTTCGTCCTCGAATAATGAAAAGAATCGAGAATTTACATGCAATGAACCTTACGTAAAAAGAAGAATCTTTGTGCTTATCCATATTAGAATGATAAAAGTATCAACATAAACTTGTTATCGCCAAGCATTACTCGTATTAATCTTTCACAAATGAGAACCAAATCGATGACTTACTCACAAATGGAATTTTGAGGGTGTTCGCTCAATTCACTCAAGTGTGTTTTATATGGGACGTGTATACACTCAAGTCGGACAATGCATGCACCTTGTCAAGATTTTACAAATCAGAAACTCAAAATCGCCCATTGTACATGACGAAACAAGAATCGAAAGAGGTCTTTATTTTGGATTGTAATGTTGGCTCTTTGGTAAGGTATGGAATATTTGGATATAGTGGCTAACACAAGATCAAACGTGATCAATAACACATGAAACCCTAATTTCTAAAATCCGAAACTTATGATCGCTTCACCCTTCCCAAATTACCAAACTTTCTTCGAAACCCTTTCGTATACTCACACACTTTTTCGAATTTTTATTTCACAACACTTGAAAGCTTTTTGAATTCGCTTCTTTTTACTAAACATAGCCTTTTAGACATTAAACTTTTTGCTTGAACGCACGATTTATCACTTTTCGTGATTTGTGTTGGAGTTTATTGGTTATTCTCCCTTTATTTTTCTTTATACATATAAGAAACTCAAAACCCGAACCCACAATTGATTTCCCACACATTTTCTAGTCAACTAACAACATACACTCTCACCTCATAATTTATGAAGATATAAGAGCTAAAATCGAGCTCGACTAACAAGAAACGGGGTATTGGCTCAAGGGGGCTCATTTGGTATTTTCAAGTAGCTTATATATTTGTATATAGACGGAATAAGGGTGATATATGTGCCTCGAGATCATTTCCAAATTCAATCATGTACGAGCAAACTCAAGCCTCCTCAATGCAATTTCCATAAAAATGCAAGCAAACCCGATAATTCACACGTGGATACTCACTAGTTTGCACCGGGTTTTGGAGACAAAATTAAAAGAGCTTTTAGAGTTTTGCAATCTTTTCAAGAGTAAATGTTGATTATATATATATATATATATAGGCGGGTTGTGGACGAAGCACAAAAATTCAACTCCTTACATAAGAGGGCATAAACATGTAAAAATCCGACAAGTAAACTATTCAAACTTTGAAACATGTGGTGATTGCTCAACAATGTAATAAACTCACACAAGACACAAAATCGACTCAACCATATAAATGCGCATTCAGTAAACGTCCTTCGCCAAGAATGCGTCTCTTCGCCAAGGCTCGAGTTAAGAAAGACAAATCATGCTTTTGTATAACCCGGACCCTAATCACTTACCCACCCCACACTTAGACCATGCAATGCCCTCATTGCATTATAAAAGGGAGGGTGAGATAGAATCTTCCTTAACCCGAGTTCGGGTCGAGCTCGGTGGGGTCCACTTAAGCATCCAAGCAATTCAAACGAGAAACCGAGCATGGCTTATTTCTCCCGGCTCCATGAATGCTACCAATCTTATCAAATTGACCAAGGTTAGAGTCGAAAAACAAAACACTATAAAAAAAAATCACATAAAGTTAAAAACACAAAAAATATGCTCATGAATAAACAAACAAAACAAAACAAAGGGCTAAAAAGAACCAAAAGACGACATAATTTTTTTTTATTTTTCAATTTTTCGAGTGTTTTTGGATTTTTATATAATAAGAAAGTAAGAAGAAAGAAATGTAAAAATAAAAGAAATAAACAAAAAGAAAGTGGGTTGCCTCCCAAGAAGCGCTTCTTTTACATCATTAGCTTGACGAACTCCCCTCTTGATCATGGGTGAAGTTGAGACGGGAGGATCCACTAAAGCAATAACTTCCTTATCGGGAGGATCTAATCTTTGAAACGTTGTCGAGGCGTTGCATAGCTCAAATGGCATTCGACGAGAAGCAAACGTTCCAAATGGGCAAGAAGAAGTCGTCTTGGCTTGATCTTTGGGATTCGAATGCCTTTGGGATTCTCGAGAGGGTTCGGCATCGTCCTCCAAAATGATCTTATGTATGCAAGTTGAAGGGCTAATTCCCTTAATGTCTTCAAGATTCCAACCAATAGCACCCTCATGAGCTCTAAGCACTTCAATCAACCCTTCCTCTTCGTCATGAATTTGTTGCGTCCTTTCCTTGTGGATGCGAGCATTTTCATATCGAACATTCCAAAACTCGTCTAACTCCTCCACTCGCAACATTCTCTCTAGACCGACCTCTTTTAAATCCGTATTCGCGGCTTCTATCGCCCAAAAAGCTTCATGCTCAAACTCAACCGGTTTGTTCTCCTTTTCTTCCAAATAGACATACTTGAGGTGAGATGAGAAAGGCTTAAACTCGGGTTTGTGCCTCCTCTCGACCTCATTGGGAACTAGTTCGAGCAATTCAATGATCTCCTCAAGATACTCTTCAAGCTTTTCAATGGGTTTTCATTTCCAACCCATCATCAACAAATCTCCACCTCCCCCTCTAAAATTT
>BMAC01000317.1:511361-528369 GCA_014905375.1 Phtheirospermum japonicum | reverse complement strand
TGGTATCTTAATTTTATGTCAAATTACAAAATAAAGTTTGAGACTTGTGTTTCTATTTAAAACGCCTTGAATAGTCGAGTACTACTATTCTGATTCATTAAGTGAATCTCCTATTTTTAAATGAATGTTAAGTTTGATTCACGCTTCCGCTCAAATTTATTGTGATTGTGATTTATTGAAAACTCACGCCCTTTATTTTGGAAGTTTTATTTATAAATAAACAAAATTTACACTTTTCTAAAATGGGGCGTGACAGAAGTGGTATCAGAGCCATTCACGGTTCTGTAGACTCGCTAAATATTTTATTTCTCGATTTCAAAAGAAAGACAAAAAAAATAAATAAATATATATATATATATATATATATATATATATAATATATATATATATATATATATATATATATAATATATATATATTTCACGAGTTAGTCAAAAGTTTTATTACAATATTTCTTTTATGCCAAAAGTTTAACAAGTGTACAACTATGACAACAAGCATCCACCTCCGCCATACCGCGCCAACTCCACAAGGTATATGCATAAAAGTTCTAAGTTTTCAATTTTCTAAGTCTATTGCATGCTCTCCACAACAAATYCAAGGTCATTACTATTGGAAATACTATGATATGCTATGCTATGCAAAGGGATTTTCTATAGACAGGATCACTATGACATTTTTACAAAATCGTCGATTTCATCTTTTCAATAGCAAATTCAAAGGTCATTACTATTGCAAATGTGATGCTAATTTATCTTTTTGTAAAATTTTCAAAATTTTCTAAGTCTATTGCATGTTCTCAATAGCAAATCACACAAGAGTCATTACTATTGCAAATGTTATGCTATTATATCTTTTTTGTAAAGTTTTCAAAATTTTCTGAGTCTATTTTATGTTCTCAATAGCAAATACAAAAGTCATTACTATTGTAAATATTATGCTATTTTATCTTTTTGTAAAGTTTTCAAGTCAATCGCATGTTCTCAATATCAAATACAAAAGCCATTGCTATTGTAAATTTTAAAAAAATAATAATAAAAAAAAAAAAAAAAAATTTAAGTTTTCAACATTCTAAGTTTATTGCGTATTCTCAATAGCAAATACAAAAATTATCACTATTGCAAATGTTATGCTATGCTACGCAAAGAGATTTCTTCTATTGCATGTTTTCAATATCAAATATAAAAGCCATTACTATTGCAAATACTATACTATGCTATGCTAAGGGATTTCTATGGGCATGATCACTATGACATTTTACTATTGCAAATGTTATACTATGCTATGCTATGCTACGCTATGCGAAGGAATTTCTATAGATATAATCTCCATGACATTTTACAAACCAKACGTTTCTATGCATGATCTCTTCCACGAAAACTATTTTGTTTAGTCAACTATAGATGCTCGTGTGCGAAGAACTATTTCGAATTTCGAGGACGAAATTTTCTTAAGGAGGTAGGATTGTAACGCCCAAGTTTTTATTTCCTTCTAATATTAAGCCCAATATTTTCTTTTTTTTTTTTTAATTCTATTGTTTCAAGTCCAATAATCCTTTTATTCAAATCAAATTACATTATTTTCATTTTATTTTATTTTTACCAAAACCAATTTTAAACATTATTACTTTTATTTTTATTTTTACCAAAGCCCAAATTCAAAACCCATAGAATTCTATTTAATCGAATTAACAATTCGGTTACCAAATAAATTATATATATATATATATATATATATATATTTCGACTTCTAAAAATCACTATGATTTATTTAATTGATTTAAGAGTTTCTATATAATAGAATTTCTAGTGCGATTTTTAATTATATTTTAAAGACTATTATATTGTAGTTGTATCTATGTAAATGATCTCAAATTATTTTAAAATCTTGTTATAATCAAATTCATAGATTTTAGTTTTTAAATAATTTCAATTTCTAAAATTATTATAATTTATCCATAATATGTTTTTAACAATTTAAAATACTTTTGGGACACCTTAGAAATTATTTCGATTTAAGGATTTAAATTCATCGATTTGGGTCGTTCACGAAATTATTTAATTCAAAACTTAAGTCGTCATTGGGTCGATTATTTTTCGYACTTCAAAAACGAGCCCAATGACTAGCCCGAATTCACTAAACCTAAKCCTAACTTTCCAAAAATAAGTCATATGCTTGGTTTTTAAAGAAGACCCAAACAACCTCCAAAATTCATTACAATTTTCATACGGCTGCAAKAAGTAAAACCCATTCTTGTTTATTTTTCTAAAAATTTTCAAAGAACACTTTTGTTTAATCCAATTTCCGGCAGCCATCGTAACCGGACCGGCTGCCGATTCCTAACCACYACAACCACCGACCACCACCATCTCCACTGCTACGCCACGACAACCCAAATCAACACCCGTCACCAAACCACTGTCCTCCTCAAGCGCAAACGGATGAACCAGATGCCCAAAATCGATCGTCGCTAAACTCTCCATCACGAAAACCCGAGCCAAATCACGTCGCTCCYGTTTCTAGCCACCACCATCGCCAACAAATCTCTACAAGTACCACAGCCACGTCACAACCAGATCGCCACCCAAAATCGCCGGAAAACCCTACACCACCGAACAAACCGAGCCCCAAACCACAGCCACACTACAACCGCCCAAATCGGACGCCTTGTCCAACCAACAACCGACTTTTCCTACGACGAACTCCACCCACCCACCCAACGAACATCGCAGCCACCCGAAAACAACGCCATCCCCAGTCCACGGCCCGATCGAGACCCGACTGTGGCCGACGCCAGTCGAGCGCGTATTGCCGTCGCCAGAAATCTGGAGGCCCACCCACGACCACGAGCCCTCCCGACTCCGCCGCTGCAAGCTGTTGCCGTTTGCCCGTTCCGCGGAGAGGTGCTGGCCGGTCTGGTTTTTGGAGAAGAAGGGGGAGAAACGGAAGAGACGCCTGATAGCCCACCGTCCAATTTCCGACGTCGCCACCGCTCGGAACGCGGAAGCGCTTCACCGATTGCCAACCGCCGCTACCATCGCCCATACGCCGTTGGTCAGAGCGCGTCACCGTTGCGCACCAGTCGTCGGTCGCCGCTTCCAGTTTGCCGCCGCCATCATCCAATCAAAGGTGGAGAATTGTGGGGCGCCGACTTCTGAATTTGGGGAAAGATATCAGCCACACCAACCAATCTGCCTCGCCGGTGCTGCGCCGCTGTTTTGCCGATTGCCAGTTGGTTCCGCTCGGTCCCGATTTTTGAGGGAAACGGAACGGGGAAGAAGAAAGAGAGAAAGGAGAGGAAAAGAGAGGGGGGTCAGACGGGTTTATTGAGGAATTAGGGTTGGAAAACCCTTATTTGATCCAATTTTCCAAAATTTTTGCAATTGAACCCCAGACCTTTAGCCCTTTTTTAATTGGACCCCCAAAGATTTCAATTTTAAACCAATTGATCCCAAAGACTCCTATCCTTACTCAATTGACGCCCCAAGACTCCCTTATTCCTATTCGATTGAGCCTTCCAATTTACCCAAAACTTTCAATCTTATACCTCCATTTTCAAGAACCCGACTAAAACAACCTATTAGCTTTGTTTTCCCTGACCGGGCGTTCGAATCAAGGTTACGAATTCATTATTTTTGCAATTATTCCAAATTAATTTTTAAATCCAAGTTCTAAGTTAAGCTATCATATTCAATGTAGGAAACGAGGGTTCTCGAAACTAGGATTTTCAAGCACGAGCATCTACATTCAATTTTCCACGAAACGCATTTAAAGGTGGGTGATTCTAAACTTTTTCAAAACTATGTTTGTCTATGTTAAATGCTATTATATGAATTATCTATGTCTCAATGCAACATTCCATAGTAGCTTTCGAGCTAAAACAATGATAGTGTGTTGTAGCCATTCATTTATGATTTATATGATTTCTTGTTAACATATACGAATATTTCTATGTTTGTCTATGTTATATGCGATTATGTGAATTATTTATGTCTCAATGCAACATTCCATATTAGCTTTCGAGCTAAAACAACAGTAGCTTTCGGGCTAAAACAACAGTAGCTTTCGAGCTAAATCTATGGTTGACCAACATCTATGAACGACTGACAGTGTGTTGTAGCTATTCATTTATAGTTTGTATGACTTGTGTTTAATGTTGACAAACAAATCCCCACTGAGCGAGTTGAAAGCTCACACCCATTATTATCAAACTTTTCAGGTTAAGGAGTTGGATGTGGTACGAGGCGGTGGATGCGAAGATGTTACWTTCAATGCTATTTTATTTTCCTTTCTATGGATTGGTATCTTTAATTTTATGTCAAATTAKAAAATAAAGTTTGAGACTTGTGTTCCTATTTAAAACGCCTTGAATAGTCGAGTACTACTATTCTGATTCATTAAGTGAATCTCCTATTTTTAAATGAATGTTAAGTTTGATTCACGCTTCCGCTCAAATTTATTGTGATTGTGATTTATTGAAAACTCACGCCCTTTATTTTGGAAGTTTTATTTATAAATAAACAAAATTTACACTTTTCTAAAATGGGGCGTGACAGCACATAATCCCTTGGCACATCGAAATGAACAAAGGCCTCATTTCCTTCACTATAACTTTCAACACAAGCTCCAGGCTCAAACTCCTCCTCTTTGCTCTCTTCCTCCATATAAACTTGGTCATCCAACTTGTGAATCACATCGACATGTAAGCAATCCTCATAAAAGACAATCGATGGAATAGATGACAAGTTAGCCATAAAAAACGTGACCGATTCACCCGGTATGAACAAAGTGAGATTCTTCTTCCCAACGTTTATTAAACATTGAGTTTTAGCCATGAATGGACGGCCTAGCAAGATAGTGTGTTCGGCGACATCATCCTTCACCATGCCAACATCCAATACCATGGAATTAACCGAAACCACGATCCCTCCAACTTGTACAAGAATAGTACAAGTTATATAAAGAATAGTCAAATTAGTTTAAATAAATATTATTGTAATAAATCATTTCGATTGAAATGAAATAAAAATAGTGATATAAAGAATAGTCAAATTAGTTTAAATAAATTATAAGAGTAAATAGACGGGGCTTCACAGATATAATTATGATATGTCTATATATATATATTATATTTATATATAATAATTAGAAATGGTGAGGTGGAATGTGTGTTCTCTTTTAATTATATATAATATCAAATCCTCCCCCAAACCCCCTCCCTCTTCCTTCCCCAACCACTCCCACCGCCGCAATTCCGGCTGGGACTCATCCGCCTCCGCTTCCGCACCCCCCGCCGCCCATAAACCCTCCCTGGCCTCAAAATCCAAACCTTCTCCTAGCTCCACCGCCGCCACTCTCCCACACAACAGAGATCCCAACAAAAAACCTCAAATCACAAACCCCAAGCCCAGAACGGAAAACCCACCCCGAGGCCCGTAAATCCAAACATCGTATCCGGGCTGAGGCCCAATTTCCCTCCAAACGATCTGCCCCCGCACCCATCTTATGGATTCCACATGCTCGACTGCCGGAGTATAGTCCTCGTAGATGGCTCAGTGCGATCTTACTTCGCCTTGCCCCCCGATTACGAGAATTTCGCGCATATCCCCCAGCCCGGTCTACGGTCAAATCTCAAGGGCCATCATGAACTCGGGATGGAGAGACCCCCTTTGTCAATGAGCCCTAGATTTCTTGGTCCTGATGGTAGGCCCCGGAACTAGGAGTATTGAACCTGGGCCTTGATAATTCGCTAAAGCGGAAATTTGGGGAGGATGAGAGGGGAAGGAGGGAGGATAGGTTTGAGAGGCAAAGGCAACAACTTTTGAAACATTGGGAGTGGGCGGGGAAGGAAGAGGGAGCGAGTTGAAGGGGTTTTGGAGTGAGGATTTAATTGCGAGAAGGGATGAAAGCTGGAGAGGCGGAGATGCGGCGGCGGTGGTGCAGAGAAATGTAAATGAAAGAAGAAGGGTAAAAGCTTTTTCATGGTTTATTTGCCTACATGGCAAATATATTTTTTTTTCTTTTAATTCATTTCCACGTGGCCGAATATCCCCCAAATTAAATCCAAGTCAACATAAGTCGGTGCCTAATCAGGAAATTAGGGTGCAATTCAGTTTTTCCGGCGATAATCGGACTAAATTGCAAATATTTTAAAAGAAAATGGATGAAATTGAAAACAGGCCAAAAAAAGGACTAAATGTCAAACTAGGCCAACTTAAGGACGAAAAATTTCATTTTCCCTATATTATCACATATAGTTGAAACCCTAAACCTAAAAACTCTAGACCCTAAACTTGAAACCCTAACCCCAAAATAAAAAATTAAATTCTACAATGGAAAAGTAACCCTAAACACTTACAGTTATATGTGATGATATATACCGGCTAAATGTGATAATATATCAAATTTGTATACGATGATAGATTTCTCCTAGATTAACACTACTAGATGCAAGTTCATGCAAAATATTGTCGGGTGTGCTCCAACCCATACTTAATTTTTTTTGCCCCTTTGTTCTTGTTTATGTTTAAGAAAATAGATAAGTAGTCCATGTTTAATTGAATTAGCCCATATTCAATTTATTCTAGTTTAAATATATTATATCCCCAAATCCCATAAATTATGTTAGTGATGGTTGATTATATAGGAGAACTTTTTGCATAAAATGAGAATTTATCGACATTAATAATGAATGAGATTTATTTTATGAAAAATTGAAGGACACGTTAATTTTTAGGATGCGTCTTTAATACTTTGTTTCTTATTCAAACACATTTGTAATTAACATAATATCTTTAATATATTTTTTTAGAGTCGTTTGATTTTTGTAAATAAGTTTTTTAGAAAATATTGAATTTAATCGTCTAATTTTGGTCACTCTTATCCTTACATGTATCACTTTATAATTTGTATCTTAAATTATTGTATGATTTAATTATATATATTTATAAAAAAGTATATATAAGTGACACTTTATTATACAAAAGTGGTACTTCTGTAGTTAATAACTGACAGTTTTAAAAGAAAAAGTGAATTCTTCACATGGATTAAGATCCATGTAACGACCACATACAAGTTTTTGTCCATATGTTATCCTATTCACACACTCTTCTCATTTATACTATCATCATTACATTATAATTGATTATTATTAATATAATATCATAGTTCAACACCATCCAATTTCCAAACACAATTTGATATCAACAAACAATATAATACTCCCTAGCTCTGTTTCTTTTTAATTATCATTTTAGAATTATATTAAAGACATTGAAAATATATAGTTGGTTAAGGGGTTAAGCAAGTTTGGGCTATGGGTAATGGGTCGAACTGGTTACGTCCGTGCGTTAGACAATCACATTTCTTAAATAAAAATACAATTTTAAAAGTAAAATATCATACTTTTTTAATAAAATATATATTCATATTAAATATAATTTCTTATCGTAAAAATATGTAGTTTTGTAATCACGGCGATCTATGTACAGTGAATATACAATATAGTTACAAATATATCTAAATTCGGATCAGTCAGATTCTAAAAAGAACTTCTTGCTACGACCCTAGCTAGGACCCTGTACCTCCATAAGAAAAATATTTCATAACATTCCTAACCTTTTGTAGAAATATTAATACAATTATTATCCTAAATGTTGGCTTCAATTATATTGTAAGAAAATATTTAATTATGGTTATTATGGAATTATGGGAACTAAGAATACTAATATGGGAGTATTTCCTTATTATGGATATTGAGTATAATTAGGAGATCTAATCCCACCTTGTGAAGGAATCCTATTGATTGGTGGACAATTCACAATAATCTTATAAATAAGGGATTCAGGCTCTTATTTCACAAGCTTATAATCTCATCTCAAGCTAAACAACTCTCTCTCTCTCTCAGGCCCTCTCTATCTCTCTCTTTTTATCATGAATCATGGAGCATATATTATTCTCTCTTTACGAATAATTCTCTCACCTCTAATTATTATTTATGGATTATGGATTTATGGTGACCTCTCCTCTAGGAGACCTCTCTGAGGAGAGGCGATCTCTTATGGTTTACCAGCTCGGCGCTGAGTAGTCGGCGCTGGGTGTTGGGCGTTATGGTTTCTAGACCCGAACGGGATAATAATGGAGGGTATTGTGGGGTCCCGACAAATTATGGTTTGAGTTGATTTTGGGGTATTTTATGTATTTTGATCTCTCGCACTCACTAACTTAAGCATCGGAGGGCCTACGCCGGGGCCGTCCACCGCCTTGGTGTTAGGTGTTGTTTTGTAGGATCGATTAGGTCGCCAGGAGGCTCTTGGAGACTAATCAGGTCGTTGTGATGTTATTCATCACTATTTAGGTCGTTGATCTCTTATTTGAGGTTAGTACCCCCTATTCTTGGTAACCAATCCTTTTGGTTTTATCAAGTGGCGCCGTCTGTGGGAAAGAGGGACATCGAGTCATTGAGCAAAAGACATGAGAAATTTCACTAGCGCAGTATGAAGGATAGAATCCAGCCCAAAATCTTGGACTTCGGTCCGGGGTCAAACAAATTGAAGAAGAAAAACAAGATGGCAGAACCCAGCAAAGGAGAACAAATAAAAGACGGACAAACACCTTCTCATGAAGAACCAGCAACCCAGAATTTGGGTGGAACACCGCCATCCTCACCAAGGCAATACAACGAAAAAGAACCCGAAGGAGATTTGCCAGCGAAAATGCAAAAAATTATTGCGTAGAAGACGTATCATATAGGGACGAAAGAGTGGAAAGACTTACCCAAAAAGAAATCTATCAAATCAATAATGGGTTCTTAGAAGGGCTTATGGACTTTATACCCCCAGAAGAACAGGAGGAACTGAACAAGTACCTAGCAGGCGAGCTGGGTACTCCGAAGGAGAAGGCTGATGGATCGAATGGCGGGCAGGGAGAAAAATCAGTAACAAAAAAGATAAAACAAAGCGGAGGGTCTCTGTCTCGGAGATCTTCTCAAGGAAGGAAGAGCGGTGGTAAGAGAAAACAGGTAGATTCTTCTAGCTCTACCTTGTCCTCAGAATCTCATACCCATAGGTAAAAGTACAAGAAAGCAAAGAAGTTGAAGATAGAATGAAAACATTATAAACATCGAGGTCAGCGGCATAGTAAACATACCAGCGAGAGTGGAACGCGAACCTCGATTACAGATGGTGAATCTTGAGATAAGTCACTTAAGAGTCGAAGCGGATACCATGAGGAAATAGCGAGAATGAGTTCGGACTAGGAAATAAGGCGTTTAGAGATATGCAGGAGGCCTTGTTAAACTTGCAAAGGCAGGTAAAAGGAGAAAAGCCTGACGAAGATAAAGGGAATCCTCTTTCAGATGATATGTTGCGAGCTGTGATGCCCAAGGGGTATAAGGCATTGGAGCTCCAATATCGCGGGGTGACGGATCCATTGGAACATTTGCAGCTCTTTGAAAACGAGAGGATGTTACATGGATATACAGATGCTGTGGCATGCCGGGCCTTTGTGTCTACCTTAAGGGGAATGGCATAGAGCTGGTTCTATCAATTGGCGAAAGGAAGAATTACCAGTTTTTCAGGTGTTGCGAGCAGCTTTCTTAAAATAATTTTCCAGTGTGAGACAGAATGCGAAGACTACACAGTCGCTCTTTATTATGGTGCAGCGACCTGGAGAAACCTTGAAGCAGTATGTTAACAGGTTCACTAGTGCCACACTGGAGGTATCTACTGCTACAGATTTTATGAAAGCGGGAGCTTTACATCAAGGATTAAGGAGGGAATACTTACTCAAGTCATTGGTTAAGAAAGTGGCACGAACATACGATGAGGTCCTGGAGAGATGCAACAAATATATATAAGTGGAGGAAGCTGAGGAGGAACATCGTGTGCGATTTGGCGGGGAGGTCGCGGAGACCGGAGGTAATATTTCAAGGAGGAAAGTCAGAAGAGAACCCAGAAGGGTAGTGCGCGGACTCCTAACCCCGAGCCCTACGGTGAGGGAAAACCCTAAGGTAGATATGCGAAACTGGAGGAACGAGGGTTTTACACCACTGATCTATCCGCGGGTTAAGGTGTTTACTATCATGGAGCGCCTGATACCTAATGATATAAAATGGCCGGAAAACCGCACGCAACTCCCTACTAATCCCAGATTGGGTTTCCTTTGTTTGTTTCACAATAATTATGGTCATTCCACGGAGAGGTGTAGGCATCTTAAAGAAGAATTCGAGAGGCTCATAAAAGCTGGGCATTTGAAGGAAGTTATTTACAAAGATAGAGAGCCAAGAGAGCCAAAGCAACCAATGCTCCCGCCACTACCGAGAGATCCACCTCAGGATTAAGTCGAGAGGCAGCCACTACAAGGAAATCAGGGACATAATGGCTCAAGAAGAAATAAGGGGAGAATAAATATGATTTCATGCGGACCGACGGATGGCGATACCAATAGTGCACGGAAAAAGCATGTTAAATCTGCTCGCCTGGGAACATGGGAGGTCGCTAGTGTGATTCGACGCCCCCAGACATTAGGACCAATCATCTCTTTTGGTCCTAATAAACGATACGGGCTGCAGGAAGATCATAATGACCCACTAGTAATTGAAGCCGAGATAGCAGGGTATGAGGTCGACAGGATTTTTGTGGACAATGGGAGCTCAGTCAACATAATATACACAGACTACCTTGAACAAATGAAGTTGGAAACAAGAGTGCGACCTGTGAATACGCCCATTTATGCGTTTAATGGGGCGCAAGTAATTACGGAAGGAGAGCTAACACTGGCAGTGGTGTTAGGGAGGGATGAGTTGCAGGCAAAGAGGAACTTGAAGTTTTTGATAGTCCGTGAGAGGTCGGTATATGACGCAATATTAGGTCGACCTTCCCTCAACGCATCCCAGGCAGTGATGTCAACATAATACATGAGTATTAAATATCCGGTGGAAGATAAAGTGGGGGAAGTTATTATCGAACAGCAGGTCGCAAGGTCGTGTTATGAGATGACGGTCAGGAAGGAGTTAAGTGAGAACAAGCGGGACAGAGATGAAGATGTACCATAGGATATACTTAGTGCAAAAAATCTAAAAGAACAAGAGAATTCTGTGCGGCCACACGAGGAGTTAATGGGAATTTCGTTAGAGGAAGGTCGCCCAGAATACACTACAAAAATTAGAACCTTGATGACAGAGACACTGAGAGAGGAGCTAATAAAACTATTGAGGGAGTTTCGGGACATTTTTGACTTTAGATATGGAGAACTAACAGGAGTATCTCCGGAGGTCGCACAACATCATTTGAATGCAGATCCGGAGGAAAGGTCGGTAAAACAGAAGAGAAGGCATTTTGGGCCTGAATTGGACAAGATAATTGAGGAAGAGGTGTAGAAATTGTTGAAAGCAAGACACATTCGAGAAATTCAATTTCTAAAATATCTATCTAATGTTGTGATGGTGCCGAAGCCGGGACAAAAGTGGAGGATGTGTGTGGATTTCCGTGACCTGAATAAAGCCTATCCAAAGGATCATTATCCTTTGCCACGAATTGATCAATTGGTAGATTCAACCTCGGGGCGAGCTATTAAGTATGATGGATGTCTCGCAAGGGTATCACCAAATACCTCTTGCAAAGGAGGATCAACCCAAGGTGAGTTTTGTTACATCAACGGGAACGTACTGTTTTATGTCCATGCCCTTTGGTTTGAAAAATACAGGGGCGACCTATCAGAGATTGGTGGATAGAATGTTCAAGGACCTGTTGGGGTCCACTATGGAGGTTTACGTCGATGATATGCTAGTGAAAATCAAGAAAGTAGAATCCCACGTAGAGGACTTGAGAACAACTTTTCTTATACTGAGGCAATATGGGATGAATCTTAACCCAAAGAAGTGCGTGTTCGGTGTGCGATCCGGAAAATTTATGGGCTATATGGTGATGGAAAGGGGTATTGAGGTTAATCCAGAGAAGGTGCGGGCTGTTTTGGAGATGCCACATCCTCGAACAGTACGCGACGTTCAGGTATTTACAGGTCGCATGGCAGGTCTCAACCGTTTTATTTCCAAGTCAGCCGAGAAGAGTGTTCTCTTTTTCAGGGCACTCAGGAAAGGGTCCAAGTTCGAATGGACCAAAGAAGCGGCAGATGCGTTTGAGGAGTTGAAAAAATATTTGGCTAAAATACCATTGTTGACTAAACCGAAACCAGGAGAGTACTTGATTTTATATATATCGGTTGGAGAGGTCGCAGTAAGTTCAGTGCTAATCAGAGAGGATGCAGGTATACAGAAACCTATCTATTATATCTCCAGGATGCTACGAGGTGATGAGTTGAACTATTCCGAGCTGGAGAAGGGGGGTTTTCCCCTGATTTGTACAGCAAGGAAACTGCGGCCATACTTTTTGAGCCACAGGGTGAAGGTACGTACTAACTTAGCTCTCAAGCAGGTCCTGAGCAACCCAAACGTGTCGGGAAGGATGGTGAAGTGGGATGTGGAGCTGAGCTAGTACGATGTGGTGTACGAGCCTAGGACAGCCATCAAAGCACAAGTATTGGCAGATTTTTTGCAGGAGATGGTGCGTCCATCTGATGCAGGTGACGAGATAAAGGCGTGGGTATTGCATACTGATGGATCAACTATGGTCTCAGGAGCAGGGCTGGGGATTGTGTTAACCAGCCCAGAAGGAGAAAATCTGGAATTTGCGATTAAGTTGGGATACAAGGCATCTAACAATGAAGCCGAGTATGAAACTGTGTTGCTGGGTATGAAAATGGCAAGCGATATGGAAGCAAGGAAAGTATGGGCGTACACGGATTCACGGTTGGTAGCTCGTCAGTTTGATGGTTCTTTTGAGGCAAAGGAGGAACGCATGGCGGTGTACTTAAAGAAATTACGAGAAGAAGTCACCCGCTTTGAAGAATTTAAGCTGGAACACTTGCCACGGGCCGATAATACTCGGGCTGATCAGCTCGCTCGGATAGCAGGCGCATTGGGGACTTGTGACACTCGAAAAATTACGCTAATGGAGTTAAGTCACAGTAGTGTGGAAAAGGGAAATGAGGTAATGGAGCTCGAGTTTAAGGATGACTGACGCACGCCTATCTGGGATACTCTCATTAAAGGAAAAGAAGGTGTAGAACAGTTGACAACAAAGGAAGCTAAAATGGCGGCTCATTTTTGCGTTATAAATGAGGAATTATACAAGAGGTCGCGTTTCGGACCTTTTTTGAAATGCTTAGCCAAGGAGCAAGGACTGGAAGTGCTAAGGGAGATACACGAAGGGTACTGCGGTGGTCACGCAAAAGGCAGAGCGCTGGTTGGCATAACATTGCGGGTTGGATTCTTTTGGTCAGGTATGAAAGATATGGCTGGCGACCTGCTTCGAACATGTAAGAAGTGTCAAATGCATGCTCCGGTTATCCATATACCCACCGAAGACATCATGATTATGAACTCGCTGTGTCCCTTTGCACAAAGGAGAATTGACATCGTGGGACCTTTTCCAAAAATACCGGGTAATAAACAAAACCTGGTGGTGGCAGTTGATTATTTTATAAAGTGGGTGGAGGCCGAAGCATTACGGGCATAAGCGAACAGGACATGATGGAATTTATTTTTAATAATATTATTTGTAGGTTCGGTGTCCCACGAGTGTTGGTGTCGGATAATGAAATCCAGTTCAACGGGCAGAAAATTCAGGATTGGTGTAAAGAGATGGAAATGAACTAACGATTTGCTTCTGTGGCACATCCAAAAACTAATGGGAAAGTTGAGGTTACTAACCGTATTATTGTGCAGGGCATTAAATTACGGTTGGAAAAAGCAGGTGGGCTTTGGGAAGAAGAACTCGCGTCGCCATTCAGTTTGGCCTATGGGATGGAGGCTGTTATTCCAGCTGAGATAGTGGGGGGATCGTAGCGCTTATCGACGTTTAATGTGGAGGAAAACGAAAGGCTAGCGAGAGGAGCAATTAAAGCGATTGATGAGATACCAGAGAAGGTTGCGGCCTGGGTAGAACATTATAAACAAAGGATACGAGCTGCCTTTAACAAACGTGTTAAACACCGCTGTTTTCAAGTTGGTGATTTGGTATGGAGACGGGCTGATGCATTGCGTAAGACTAGAAAGCTTGATCCAAATTGGGTTGGGCCGTTCAAAGTGATTAAAGTGCTACGTGGAGGAGCGTACGTACTCGAGAATGCGGAGGGGAAAGTTCTACCTAGGAGCTGGAATGTGTGTCATTTAAAGAGGTATTATGCTTAGATGGTGGGTTGTTTGTGTTTTACCCTTCGGGGCGGTTGTTTCATTACCCTTCGGGGCGGGCTGTTTGTGTTCTATCCTTCGGTGCGGTTGTTTCAGTACCTTTCGGGGCGGGCTGTTTGTGTTTTACCCTCGGAGCGGATAATGATTTTACGTTGTACGCTCTGGGGCGGATAGCTTTTTTCGATATCTAATAAAACTTGGCGAGCTCTTGTCAAACAAGTGGTATTATAACAGCTTGGTATTGAGAGCTGGGCTATTGTGGATTATGGTATAGGGTCTTGGCGAGCTAACGAAATGGTTTAAAGTTATAAGACGATTCTTAAGTAATATCTCATGGCTATGGTTTATGGTATGGAATGAGTTTTGAGCCGATCTATTTCGGGTCGAGTAAATGGATTATGGCTTTTTGTCTTTATTTCTTACATATTCTACCTGATTTCGTACCTCAATCAGCCAGAATATGGGGGAGTAGCTGATACGACACTAAATTTCGACTTCAGTTATGTTGTAAGAAAATAATTAATTATGGTTATTATGAAATTATGGGAACTAAGAATCCTAATGTGAAAGTATTTCCTTATTATGGATATTGAGTATAATTAGGAGATTTAATCCCACCTTGGGAAGGAATCCTATTGATTGGTGGACAAGTCACAATAATCTTATAAATAGGGATTCAGACCCTAATTTCACAAGTTTATAATCTCATTTCAAGATGAACAGCTCTCTCTCTCTCAGGCCCTCTCTATTCTAGCATATATTATTCTCTCTTTATGAATAATTCTCTCACCTCTAATTATTGTTTATGGATTATGGATTTATGGTGACCTCTCCTCCAGGAGACCTCCTTGAGGAGAGGCGAGCTCTTTTGGTTTACCAGCTCGGCGCTGGGTGGTGTTTGGCGTTATGGTTTCTAAACCCGAACGGGCTAATAATGGATAGTATTGTGGGGTCCCGACAAATTATGATTTGAGTTGATTTTGGGGTATTTTATGTATTTTGATCTCTCGCACTTGCTAACTTAAGCATCGGAGAGCCTACGTCGGGGCCGTCCACCACCTTGGTGTTACGTGTTGTTTTGAAGGATCGATTAGGTCGCCAGGAAGCTCTTGAAGATTAATCAGGTCGCTGTGACGTTATTCATCACTATTTAGGCTGTTGATCTCTTATTTGAGTTTAGTACCCCCTATTCTTGGTAACAATCTTTTTGGTTTTATTAGTAAAATATTATACAGTTTTAATAAAATATATATTCATATTAAATATTATTTTTTATTGTAAAAATATGTACTTTTGTAATAACGGCGATCTATATATAGTGAATATACAACATAGCTACAAATATATCTTCTTCCTACGAACCTAGCTAGGACCCTGTATCTCCATAAGAAAAATGTTTCATAACATTCCTAACCTTTTGTAGAAATATTAATACAATTATTATCACTTAGATCTAAGACACGAAACGTTAATTATACGGATTTTCTTTTAACTTTTAAAACGTATTATCTGTTCATTTTTATATAAGTTGACGGTTTGTTATCCAAAGAAGAAGTTTATATGGCAGGCGGCCTATCCAATCAATTGTCTCGTCGGTGATGTTTTTATTTTTTTCGCTGCTACTACCAACCAGCCAACCATATTTATTAAATATTTAATAGTGCTTTTTGATGAAATTCAATTGACCAAATTCTCCCCATCTCCCTTGTTAAAATATTTGAGGTTTATTTCAAGGTTATAAATTATCACACTGCCAGAATGCTGATTGCCTTAACTGCCCTTCCAACGCTCAAGAAATTACAAGTCAAACTCCAAATCATGTATCATATCATTATGGGATAATTGTCATCAAACTCAAACTCTAGTGAGTTCTATGTAGACTTTGGCTAATGAATTTTTATTTTTTATATTGAAATTTTGCATGCCTAAAATTTAAACATTTGACACTTAATTTACCAGTTCTTGTATAGAATTAGATGAAGCTCCATTATGGAGCCTTATAAATAACATGATATTTATTTGAGTTTTTAATTATTTTTTTCTTTTTATTTTTCCTTTATTTTTTTATAAATGCACGGTGAAATGGATGACATGTGTTATATAGCCTTATCTGGTTCTATAAGAAAATTTATTAATTTACTCATAGATAACTCGGAAGTTTTCTTCCAATAACATTTGACCTAATTTAGAAAGAATTGAAATTCTTATTCAACCGATCTCGTAGGTGTCTCGAACTTAATATCTAAACTTCACTATTAGACACTTTTATCATTTAAGCTAACTTACTTTGTCAGCTAAGTTGGAGGTGAACATATTAATAATTATCAGAAGTCAACTTTTGTTGGTCAAACCGTAACATGTAGTTCAAATGACAGAAGATATATTGTTACAAAGTTGAACAGGGCAAAGCCAAAAAAAAAAAAAAAAGAAAAAATAACAAATAAATAAATAACATTGAGGCGCGAAAAAAAAATTATTTAGAAATTGACAAAATAATAAAGTGTAATAAACATTAAAAAAAAAGATCGATCGCATTTGGTAACAACAGCTAATAAAAATAAATTAAAAATTAAAAATTCAAAGCGGACGCGTTTGGCAACTGCATCCTGAACTGTTTCAATCCATTTTGGAATTATGGGTCCAGATTTGAAAAATAAAATTAATAAATATCCGTAACGCTGTTGTCACCATCGTCTCGGGGGTCAATATGTAAAACAAAAAACAAATCTTATTTCGGGGACAGCAGATGGTAACAACGTC
>BMAC01000317.1:460545-508043 GCA_014905375.1 Phtheirospermum japonicum | reverse complement strand
AAACCATCCAGAGTTGCTGTGTAAGACCTTGTTGCCATAGCCAAGGGCAAGACAAAGGTTTACTGAGGGGACTGCCGTGCATGCTAAACTAGTGATTAAGCCTGGTAAGGGACCTGAGAAGGGGTAAGTTGATAGAAGAGGTGCAACACAAAGCATTGGCAAAGATGTTGCACCTTAAGAAGATGGAAAAAGGACAAGTCACGAGTCCGGCACTGTCAAGGGAATCAATCGACGTGACGAGGCATCTTCAAGCAAGCAGGCCTATGAAAACCGAGAGGTTGATGAAACCCTTGATTTGCCTGCAGAGTTTTCCTACGATACGGACTCCATCCAAGTCAAGACGAAGACAAGGAGGAAGAAGAAGAATCAAGTGTATGAGCCAGCTTAGCATCACCCCCCTTGTTGCTTAGCTTGCTTGTCATCTCTTTTTGTATTTTGATGTAGCTTCTAGTTTAGGGGACTGCATGGTAGTTTCCTTTATTTTTCTAGGGTCATGAGAAAGGTCCCTGGAGACAAAATTAGGGAGCAAGCGATTGAGTATGATTTTAAGCCTCAATTATGAACCACGTGTATGCTTTTGGCCACACTATGACCCGATCCCCGACCATGACACCTGCTCCCAAACCATCACATGCGAGCAAGCCTGTGGACACTAAAGCTGCTGCTCCTAAGCATAAACCATCCAGAGTTGCTGTGTAAGACCTTGTTGCCATAGCCAAGGGCAAGACAAAGGTTACTGAGGGGACTGCCGTGCATGCTAAACTAGTGATTAAGCCTGGTAAGGGACCTGAGAAGGGGTAAGTTGATAGAAGAGGTGCAACACAAAGCATTGGCAAAGATGTTGCACCTTAAGAAGATGGAAAAGGACAAGTCACGAGTCCGGCCACTGTCAAGGGAATCAATCGACGTGACGAGGCATCTTCAAGCAAGCAGGCCTATGAAAACCGAGAGGTTGATGAAACCCTTGATTTGCCTGCAGAGTTTTCCTACGATACGGACTCCATCCAAGTCAAGACGAAGACAAGGAGGAAGAAGAAGAATCAAGTGTATGAGCCAGCTTAGCATCACCCCCCTTGTTGCTTAGCTTGCTTGTCATCTCTTTTTGTATTTTGATGTAGCTTCTAGTTTAGGGACTGCATGGTAGTTTCCTTTATTTTTCTAGGGTCATGAGAAAGGTTATGTGTGCTCACACCGTCTAGATGGATCTATTTATTTAGATTCCTGTTGAAGGACTTCAAGATCAGTTGCATATTTTGTTGTAACCACTTCGGTGGTCATGCCTGCATACTTTGTATGTTAACTTTGATCTATTAAATTTATTTACCGATCAAAAAAAATGATACTTCAAAGGGAACACATTCAATGCACGTGCCCTTAACAAATAATTTAGGTTGCCATTAGATCGATAGGCAATTACATGAGAGCTAGTATGAGTTAGGACTCATTGGAATTTTAAATTTTAGTATTCAAAATTTTGTAAATAGTGAAAATCTTTGTTTGCTGTGGAATTCAAAGATATCAAATTATATTTAAAAAGTGGATGAAATGTATCTTTATATTGTATTTAATGTCAAATCATATCAGAAAAGTATTGTTAATTTATTTTTATATTATATTTAGTAATATATAATTATTTGAATGTAATGATGATGCAATAAAAAAGATGAGTGTGGGGTTAGGTGTAAAGAATTATTGATTGAGTATTGATAATTAGAGTTATAAAACAAACGATAATCGAAATCCGAAATCCCAATCCAGATATTGAGAGTATAGAACCAAACATGGCCTAAGAGAATTTTATGGCGTTTAGTAATCATCTCATTTCTGTTTTTTTTTTTTTTACTAGGGAATATAAAAAAGATTTTTTCAGAAGATGAAGATTATTTGGTAAGATAGTGATTGAATAT
This sequence comes from Phtheirospermum japonicum, assembly GCA_014905375.1. NCBI lineage: Eukaryota > Viridiplantae > Streptophyta > Magnoliopsida > Lamiales > Orobanchaceae > Phtheirospermum > Phtheirospermum japonicum. The sequence continues at coordinate 506,136 of BMAC01000317.1, read as the reverse complement.
AATTGGTATATTTTTGGTAAGTGGTTAAATATAAAATTATTTGGTAAATTTTTTTCAAATGGGCTCACAAATGAGATGTATGTGCATGTACAATATTAATGATAGTGATGGGAGAGAGTAAATAAAAGAGAGAGAAATGAGGAAAAAAATTTGGGAAAAAAATGGAATTATATTTTCTATTAGTGGAAAATAAAATCATGGATAATAAACAATTACTTATTTGTATTTTTTTTTTCTTTTACGAGTTCAAGTGAAGATGTTTTTTCATAACCAATCACCGCCTTAGTAGTTACTCTCACTTTCCACTTTCAATTTTATATCCAGTCCTTTTTTAATTTTCTTTCTTTCGACTTTCTACTCCATTATATAATTTAAAGTTACTCTCTTTGAGTCAAATGTCTTTGTACATTGATTTAAAGTATGAATACTTAATATTATTTTGCATAACGTGGAAAACTTAATACTTAGATAAGAATACTTAGAAAATTACCAGATTGTACCTATACCCAACATGCTTTAGTAAATATAAAATATTTTTATAATTTCATACCTCTAAATAATCAAATTAGCCTTAGATGAGATGGACTGTGACGTCATCAGTTTGAGAATTATCGACCCTAGTTCGTTTTACAGACGGCTCATCACCGTTCAACTTCTACTTAAAAGAAGTTAAACTACTAGTTATCCGACTTTTTCAGCAGCTAACCATCACAACCTTGGTTCGTTTACTACTCCAGGTGTACGAGATAGTTCATATAAATATATTAATAAGTGATTATGAATACATATTAAAGTAGAAGCCACTTCTATTATAAACTTAACGGAAAAATTATCACATTAGTAAGCCTTTTAAATTCTCGTGGAAAAAGCTTGCACTCGTAGATATATAAACTAATTTTTACTTATTACAAACTCTTAATAAAAATATTATATCAATATTTATTTTTTTACTTCACACTTAAACTCACACTCATACTAGATTATATTTACTATGAGGAAATACAAGGAAAATGAGTGATGTCCTCTACTTCCTCAGATGCTTGATATTTATAGACTTGATTCTAGATTTCAACTCTAGATTTCAAAGCTCATTGATAAAAGATGCGTCACGGCTTACATCTCTTCTCTATTATTATGAGTTAGTTGCCCTTGATTTTTGTGTCAACTGACTTATATTGTTTTCTGGTCTCTCATGCATGACTCAATCATCATGTTTTGTTGGGGAATATCTCACATGGTAGGTCGACGTGGTCCATACTTTCTTGAATTCAGCTGGTCTTTTGTCTTTTCTAACTGTCTTCTATTGTGAGTCCAGTTTGGATTGAAAGACTTTTCTAAACTCGGATTCCTTCTGGTGCTGGCATACTTGACAAATCCAGTCAATCTATCATTCAACATGCACCATGTTACAAAATCTTTGGTAGGTTTATCACAGTTCCAAAATTCAGCACTAAGACCTACCACTTTATCAAACTAAAACAAAGCACTTACGCAAAGGTTAATTAATTAATTAAGTAGGTGACAAACCAATATTAATTCAGCATGTATGAATTGATAATAAAGCAACAAAATAGCGAGATAAGAAGGAACTGAAAATCAAATGCAACCCTTTATTAACCGTCTGTTGTGGAATGATAAAGCTTGTATGGACAGTAGCTCACTTGTCCTTTTCGCCGGTTCACTCGGCAAATCACAGTGATACGAAAGGTGAAAGTCGGAAAAGATAGCCTAGCCCTTGGTCTCGATCCCCGTCAGCAGCACCTCAGAGGTCGCATAAAGCTCCCCCTTTTCTGTCAAATGAAAAACAGACTCGACTTCAAATTCAAATGACCAAATAATCCAAAATCTTATTTCCTATATTACATCAATCCATACTTTCGAAAGCCAAGTTATATCGGCAAAAAAAAACAAAACAGTAGTTGCAGGGGCATATTATATATGAACTAATTAAAATCAATAGTGAGGGGACTATAATCTAACTCAAAAATATACAGAAGTTGTAGAATTCAGCAAAGTTTAGCTACTCAAATCAAGTCCTTAAATTCAAGAAACCCATAAAGACAACAAATCAAAATTAGGTGATATAGCAATCAAAAAGGCTGAAAAGCAAAATCAATTTAACAGACTGTTTGCTCAAAACCTGGGTTCTGCCCAAATTTCAATTAGAACAACAAACAGAAATTTCTAAAATCCCCTCAAATCAGACGATTAGCTTTTATCCCAAAAAATTTCTTTTTCAGACTGCAGAGTGTTTACAAAGAAATATGCCACCAATAATTTAGACACGATTAATCTAAAAAATTATGGAAATGGATAAAAATATAATTATAAATAATGAAAAGTTAGTTTTGAAATCAATACGACTTTCTTCAGCCTCAAACATGGATAAATAGGAACATATAAAAATTTTAATTAAGATTTAGAAGGTACTTGCTGCTTGTGCGATGTTGCTGGCTTCAGAGAATTCAAGTGATTACAGAGTATCACAGAGATACCGATCATTCGATAACCTCGAGGAAACTTACAAAGAAAAAGACCGAAGCAATTCAAAAAATCAAAATCTCAATCGTTTTCCGTCCCCCTCAAAACCCCACTTTGGTGTATATATACACTAATAAAAGATTTAAACGTTGTGTGGTTGAGAGGAAATCGGTAACAGAAGAGAGTGAAATTTGCTTGCGCTGCAACTAATTTAAGTTGAGTCGAAATCTGTGTGCTGCAACTAACAGAAGAGAGGAAACCCCACGTTTTCCTTCTTTTTTTTTTGGCAAATTTGAATTTTGTACCAGAATTTAAAAAAAATGAAATTAGCTAAAAGATAAAAACTAAATATTGAACTTTTTATTTTAATTTTTTTGTTAACTGAGCTTTAAATAATACGAAAAAAACATAAAATCATATTATAAATATAAAAAAAATTGTAAAGTCAATTTTTAAATTTATTTTTAAATAAATGTTAGATTTCATGTTTAGTTTAAACTAGTAAGGGTTAACTAATTTTAGCATGAGGGTGTCGTCTGATTCCGTTTTTTTTTTCTTTTTTACAAAATTGAATTTATACAAGAAATAAAAAAACAAAACTAAATAAAAAGATAGAAGCTGGACATTGAACTATTTTTTGATTTTTTGTGTAAACTGAACTTTAGAAAATATTAAATTAAATTGAAAACATAAATCCTGACCACAAAACAATTTTGAGTTTCTTGTAAAATTGAACAATAATGATATTAAAAATAAAAATAAATTGTCCTCCAAAACAAATGATTGCAATATTTTTTTTTTGACAAAACTTAGTGATAACAAAAATATTATTAGTTACTCTCAATTATAAGTGACACCTACAATTTCCAAAAAAAAAACAAATGTTTTGTTTTAGTTATGAATGAAAATTTTATCACTATATTAAGGAGTAATAGTGACAACTATTTTTCCCGTCAATCCAAAATTTATTGATTTTTGTGATGAATGTAAATGTTCTCACTATATTGAACTCATTATTGACAACCCATTTTTTTCCCACTTGATATTACCAACTATTAGTGATAAATTTATATGTCGTCACTATTTTAAGAGTAATAGTGACAATATTTAGTGATGAAAGCAAAATTGTCACCATGATTCCACAATTTCAACCATTAGCGTCATTGAATATATTTTCACAATAAGCCTACATTTAGTGACGATATTCTTATTATCACTAAAGCTTTCGTAACTAAATATACCTTTTCTTGTAGTGACCAGTTTCTTCTTCGTTTGAATTTGTCAAGGGGCATGAATGCCTTTAAAGCTTCATTATTTCTTGTAAATCCATCTTTAAGTATTTTCCTTGCTTCATTACTTTTCTGAGTTTTCAAGACAAGGTCATAATACTTTTTCATGAATTCACTTCTCCAAGCAATACAATCTCCAACAACATTGTCATATGGCTCAAGCCCTCCATTACGTTTATCCCACAATTCCTCCTTGGTAAACTTCGTCCATCTCTTTTTGATATAGCAATCTGGTAATTTTTGCACTTAATGCACACGAAATATGCTCAAGCAGTGACGACATAATAATCCACACTCTTCAAACATTTTACACGAGTAAGTTATAAATGCATTCACAGTAGAAAACACCACATCATAGGCAGTGTCACCATCATCATGTATAACATTATATAACATAATCCCATCCTCACAATGCGACAGTTTACATGAGGTAGGAAAAGACTTTAATGGTTCATCGTCAAACTCTTTAAAAACTGTCAGCGTATATACCTCTGAAGCATGCTTGAGGAATAAACTTAATGATATTGTTGAGTTAGGGATTGATTTCGGGCATTGAAAATCATGTTGTCTTTCAGTGTATATCCAATGTTCAAGAGCCTGCTTGAAAATGACATTATAACCTCACTCAAACTAGTAGTTTTCTTGGCTTTGAATCTAATGGAGAAGTTTGCACTTTCACTTCTTTGTGACTTTACTGCACCAGCGGTGAAAAAATCCTTGTTGAATGCGGTGCTCCATTTATCTCGTATAGCGTATAGACATTGAAAACAATTATTATCTTGTAAGCTATAGTTGGATATCATAGAATTCCAACAATCTTCAAATTCCACTTCGTTTGAGCACCCTGACAAACACTTATCAAATACTTTATTGAAGACTTTATCACCTTTCAGTTTTCCAAAATGATTCACCGCATTTTAATACAAGTGCCACAATCATAACCTATGTCTTGCTTTAGAAAAAACCTACATAAGACAACTAATAAAAACCATACATTACAGAAGCAAGACTAGTACATTAAAGTAATAAAACAAATACATTAAGCAATGAAACCAATGTTTTACAGCAATACAAGAAATAATAAATCAGTAAACCAATACATCACAACATACAAACTAATACATCATATAGTACAAACCAATACCATGCATCATAAAATGTAGTACCGTACTAAAATAAAAAAATTAAAAATAACAATATGTTACTAAGGGGATACCTTTTCAATTGCATTTGCAATTGCTGGATCCTGATCAGTAAACACTGTTACAGAAGTTTTGCCCTTCATGGACTTTGTAAAAACTTTGAATAGCCACTCAAATGACTCTGTCTTCTCGTTCGATAAAAATGCACAGCCAAACATGACGTTCTTCCGATGATTACTCGACCCAACAAATGGTGCACATATCAAGTTATATTTGTTTGTTTGGTATGTTGTGTTAAAAACAACTACATCTCCATATATCATGTAGTCCTTCATCATTGAGTCCCGCCAAAAAGCATTGCACAATCTTCCTTCATCGTCCACTTTAACTCTGAAAAAGAATCCCGGATCATCGGCAGTTTATTAGTTCAAAGTGTCATAGAGCGTCTGTGTATCCCCTGCTTCTATTGCACTCATTTTCAGCCGATTTACATAATTTAAATGACATTTCTTTGTGTGACCAAGACATTGTTCTCCCCCTGCCTCTTTTTCCATATAACGATATGAGTCAGTCGCTCTCATTCCTGAAGAAATCATAGTCTCAATAGCACTAGCCTTTTCCTTTGTGATCACTCTCTAAGATCGATGCAGGTAATTCCAATTCTTTCTAGTGAGGCTTTGATTGTGCACTGTGTTGTGATCAAGAACTTCAAAGACACTCTGCTTATTTAATCTTTCTCTCAACGACGCTTTACAACCTGTTCTTGTTATATGATTCTGTTTTGTCATATCGGAGGTGCTCGATCGCTTAATTCCTTGAGACGAACACACATAATTCTTTTCAATTATTATCTTATCATCATTCACCCTTGTTGATTTCCGAACACTAAAACCAACTTGACGTGCATGCCCACAATACAACTCATAGATGTCTTCAAAATTCTTCTTCTTAACATCAATAAGAGAGCCACATAAACTTGTGGTATCACCTAAATACAAAAAATAGAAATTATCAAAATATAAAACAAATATTATTTTAGAAATAATATCATGCAATCAGAATAATTTCATACCTTCATCATTCAACAAGATATTATTTATCGATTCATCATCAATGTTATTTCTACCTTCTTCATCACTAGAATTCTGAATGATTGATTTGTACATATTTGTATGTGTTTTTTATGTGTTTTTGCATCGTGTTTTGTTTGTGTTTACGGGTTTTAGGTCTACCTTCTTATTATTTTCCTTCTTTTTGGCGTTTTTCATTTTTCATCTCGTTTAATGTTTTTATCCTTTATTTTATAAGTTAATGTCTAATTTGCTTAATTTCTAGTTTCAGATTCAATACGAAGAAGACGAGACGCACGACGTGCTACCGACGCCCGCAGCCAGCGCCACATCGATGCCGCGAGACGCCCGCGTCGGCCGACGCTAGGTCGATGCAAACTCTCTGTTGTGTCGACCTTTGCTCCGTCATTCGAGCTCAAGCCGACGCAAACCCACTGTTGCATCGATCCATGCACGCGTCGGTCGACGCCCTGCCTGGTTGACACGAGCAGCCTGACTCGCATCGACGCCGACGCTCGGCACGCATCGATCGATGCTATGAAGGTTTTAGCGGTTATTTTCGGGAAAATTTATATAAACCTGTTGGTTTCTTCAGAAAAAGGAGTGCTGGAACTTGGGGGAAGGTTCAAAAATTACATAGATCCCTTGGTTCTTGCCCCCTTTTGATCACACACATGATTCGGGTTGAAGAGTTGAAGATCGCAAGTTCAAGTCGTCATTTCCTCATTTGTTCTTTGTCTTTTTTTTACTTTTCAGTTCTTAAACTTTAGTTTCTTAGATTTTATATGTTAGATAGATTAGTTAGTAGTTTGTAGTTTAACTGCTAGTTTGAAAGTCATTACTTTCTTATTTTTAATTCGTATTCGTATTCGTATTCGCTTTCTTATGAATGTTCTATATAAGATTATGATGTTTTTGTGTTGCTTAGTAATTTAGTTCTGATTTCTCGCAATCTTAGTTGTTTAGACGCTTGGTAATTTTCATGATTTTAATTGTTGAAATCCTGCTTTTGAATATGTTAATGCTTGTTGAGTAGAATTTATCGTTTTAATGCCTAGAGTCATTTAGAACCATCTCTCGGGATGATTCGACGCTTGATCGACGAGTCAGTATTGACAACCCTGGCTCGTAGGTAAGGCTCGATGAAATTCCCGAGCGATCGGATTTTGACTTTATCTAATTCTTCGCTATAGATGTTAGAAATTCCCAAACTAAATTGGATCGCGTGTTTAGTTTAGCCTTTTCTTTTGTTTTCTCGTTCGTAGAACCAGACACCGGAATAACTTCCGATTAGTCTTCCTTGTGATTCGACTCGAGTCCAACTTACCACTTACAGCTGCTCCGTTCTCTTGCGGACGAGCCTTTTATTTTTAAATAAAAAGTAGGTGTAAAAAGTTCGATTCGAAATTTAGCGCCGTTGCTGGGGAAGGCTAAAGGTCGTGATTTTTGGTGTTTGCTCTTAGTGACTTTTGTTCATTTGATTGTTTGCTCTTATTTGTTTGTTTGTGTTAGTGTTCATTTGTAATTTTTATTTTTGTTTGTTTTTGTTCTTTCCGGTACGTTTAATCTTGTTTGTTGAGTGTTGTGCTTTGTAGCCACATCTTTGAAGATTCAAAATTAATCCGACTGAAGATGGCTAACTATCGAGCTAGTTCACCATATGATGACCCTTATGCTCCAACTTTCGATTGTCAAGTTCTTTCATCGTATTATGACCCGTATGCTTCGAGCGGTCGAGAATGGGCCCATGCTTTTGACTATTCTGGCCCATGTCCTTCATGTTGCTATAATCATAGATTCTTATGCACCGTCTTGTGTCTATTATGAACCGGATTTTGACGATTCTTATGCTCAACTCGCCCCACCTTATTCTTATCAGAGCGCTGACTCGTATGGTCCACCGTTACAAGATTTCTATTCTTCGAGCTACGATGTTTACAATCCACCTACCTCCAATGCATATACTTCGAGCGACGATACTTATGCCACAACTTATCAAGATTTGTCCATGTCCCTTTTCTCAGAATTCGAATCTTATTTAATTAAGGTTTCGGATTGGGTTCAACGGATGGATGAACGCATGGATCGTTTCGAGATTTAATTAGAGCAACTTGTCGAACAGGCGTATGGGCTTGACCAACCTTGTCATGAGGAGATTCCTATCGTTGATATGGAATATTCCATCTTGGTTGAGGGAAGTTCAAGCTTTGATGATCTTTAAAACGAGGTGTGCAAGGAGGTGCAATTGGTAGGTGAGGCGAAAAAGTTGGAAGTCGGCATGATCTCTCCCGTGCTTTTTGAGGATGTTGTACAAGACTGTGTGGGAGAGTCGCCTTCGGGTGAATTTATTGAACCTCATGCCATGCTGAATGACGCTTTGTACGAACATGAGAAGGAGGTGTTTGAAGAGAGAGTTGAGGAGCCCGTTTGCCCTCTTTTAAGCCCAATTCTGACTTTACATGACTTTGAGGGCATTGAGGCGGAGATCAAGGAAACGAAAGAGCATGGTTTGGTTGATAGAAATTTCATTTGCTCGATGGATTTTCTAAGTCTTTCTTTGATCGAGGATCACCCCGTGTTACCATCATCCTTTGATATATTTGAGGTGATCGATTACTCGTTGTTCCGACCTCCGAAGCTAGTTGGAGTTTTCACCATTTTCATCTCGGGATGTGCTTTTTGTGCCCGCCTTGGTGATTATCATCGCCAATTCTTTCTTTTATAGAATACCAAGGCATGGCAATATCGTCATTTATTTTTAGACCCGGGATGACGTCGAACATGGACGTCGTCAAGCTAGTGACGTTAAACGAGCGCTTCTTGGGAGGCAACCCAAGCCGTTTTAACTTTGTTGTTTTTGTGTGTTTTTGTTTCTTTTCGTTTCAGGTTCCCCTCGACTTTGAAGCCTGTTTGACACTTTTGGACGCTCAACTCATCACCACAAGTGCGATTTCAGGAACGTCTCTCTCTTTATCTTACCTTTTACCATACTTAGATTAATTTCTCGTATTATACAATATGGACATTGTATGGTTAAAGTGTGTGTGTGGTGGGGTGGGGTGGGGGGGGGTGGGGGGGGGGGGTGGGGGTTGTCCTTGGTTGGTTAGTAAATTTTTGTATGCTTGCTTGTGCCTGATTTGAGTTGTGTGTATTTATATTGACTAGAACCTTGACGAAGTGACGTGGTTAGATGCTTTGGTTAGGATACTTAGACTTCCTTTCGAACAATAATGTAATTGTGGTAAATGAAGTGTAAAGAATCTATGAAGTGTCTTGTCCCCTGTTTTATTCTTGTTTCGTTCCAAAGAGTTGAATACTCTCTACTAGCCTCGTTTTCAGTTAACCTCTATAGAACTTTATGTAATTTTTCTTTTTAATTTGTGAAGACGTTAAAACTCCATGTGCGAAATTGAGGAATGATATCAGTTGCACTTAGAAACGTAATATTGGAGTCAATGAACTCTTGTTTTTGATTTAAGTAAATTATGCTCGTTTAGTACCTCATCTCTATAGGTACTCATAATAAAAAAAAGAGAAAGAAAAATAAAAAGAGAAAAAAAGAGAAAAGAAAAGAAAAAGAATAAAAAAAAGTACAAGAAGAGAAATCCTTCTACAAGTTAAGTTCTTATTTTTGTTTTTCTTAGATTGTATTGTTAAAGAGGTATATAGATGACTGGGCTAGTCGGGTGACGACTTGGCGTTTTGAGCAGAGATAGACTTTGGCCGATGCATGGATATGTGACGTACATGGAGGTCAACTCATTACTTTTAGGTGTTCGGAAGTTAGTCTAAGTCTCTTATCTCAATGTTGTCGTGTCGTCCTTTAAGTTGAGTTTTCAGTCGATTTAATGCATTAACTTCTTGAATCATTTGAATGCATTAGTGAATAAGTCATCGGGTAGTTAGCTTTTCCTTGTCTACGTCTAGATTTGATTTTGCTTGAGGACAAACAAAAAGATAAGTATGGGGGAGTTGATTTGTACATATTTGTATGTGTTTTTCGTGTGTTTTTGCATCGTGATTTGTTTGTGTTTATGGGTTTTAGGTCAATCCTCTTATCGTTTCCCTTCTTTTTGGTGTTTTTCGTTTTTTATCTCGTTTAATGTATTTCTCCTTTATTTTATAAATTAATGTCTAATTTTCCTAATTTCTGGTTTCAGCTTCAATACGAAGAAGACGAGACGCACGACGTGCTACCGACGCCTGCAGCCAGCGCCGCATCGACGCCGGGAGACGCCCGCGTCGGTCGACGCTAGGTCGGCGCAAACTCTCTGTTGCGTCGACCTTTGCTCCGTCATTCGACGCTCAAGCCGACGCAAACCCTCTGTTGCGTCAATCCATAAATGCATCGGTCGACGCGAGAAGCCTGACTCGCGTCGACGTCGACACTCGGCACGCGTCGGTCGACGCTTGTCGGTTTTAGCGGTTATTTTTGGGAAAATCTATATAAACTCGTTGGTTTATTTAGAAAAAGAGTGTTGGAACTTGGGGGAAGGTTCGGAAATTACATAGATCCCTTGGTTCTTGCCCCCTTTCGATCAAACGCATGACTTGGGTTGAGGAGTTGAAGATCGCAAGTTCAAGTCGTCATTTCCTCGTTTGTTCTTCGTCTTTGTTTTACTTTTCAGTTCTTAAACTTTAGTTTCTTAGATTTTAGATGTTAGATAGATTAGTTAGTAGTTTGTAGTTTAATTGTTAGTTTGAAATTCGTTACTTTCTTGTTTTTAATTCGTTTTTCGTATTCGCTTTCTTATGAACGTTCTATTTAAGATTATGATGTTTTTGTGTTGCTTAGTAATTTAGTTCTGATTTCTCGTAATCTTAGTTGTTTAGACGCTTGGTAATTTTCATACTTTTAATCGTTGAGATTTTGCTTTTGAATATGTTAATGCTTGTTGAGTAGAAATTTATCGTTCTAGTGCCTAGAGTCATTTAGAACCATCTCTCGGGATGATTCGACGCTTGATCGACGAGTCGGGATTGACAACCTTGGCTCGTAGGTAAGGCGCTCAATGAAATTCCCGAGCGATCGTGAAGATGATTCTAGCGCACTCAAACCCTCGCTTTCTTAATCGTTTCACGGATTTTGACTTTATCTAATTCTTCGCAGTAGATGTTAGAAATTCCCAAACCAAATTGGATCGCGTGTTTAGTTTAACATTTTCTTTCGTTTTCTCGTTCGTAGAACCAGACACCGGAATAACTTTCGATTAGTCTTCCTTGTGATTCGACCCGAGTCTAATATACCACCTACAACTGCTGCGTTCTCTTGCGGATGAGCTTTTTATTTTTAAATAAAAATTAGGTGTAAAAAGTTTGATTCAATTATCACAGTCCCTGAATTGAATAACAAAATTAATCCTCAAAAAAACAAATATCATGCAATCAGAATAACAATACATCGCACCAAAAAACCAATTAGATCACATTCTAAAAACCAATATAATAATGGAATAATAACTCATAGTTTCAGACAAGACCACTGATGTTTTACTGTGAATGTTTCGACATAACAAAACAACAAAACTAAGTACAATGCACTAAGAAAGACCAATACATCATAGTTCTAAAACCAATACTATATTACCTTAATCTACATTGGACTCTTCACCCATGTATAGTCCCAAATCACCCAAATCGCCTTCAATTTCCTTCTGTAATTTGTAAAATTGGCCAAAATCTGCGAACAATTACAACAATTTCAACAATTAGATCAAAATCAAATTAATTTCCGAAAAAGTTGTTTACCCGGTACTGTGATTTTTCAACGACGACAAGGCTGGCGGCGGCGGCGAAGAGAAACGCCGATGAAGATGGAGAAATTGCGTATGATGGAAAGACACGGGCCAATATTTCTGCTGGGCGCCGATGGAGATTTTTGGAGATGGAGATGCGCCGATGGTGGTTGGAGACGGGGATGCGCCGATGGAGATGGTTGGAGACGGAGATGCGCCAATGGAGATGGTTGACGCAGATTTCGCGTGATTAATGTTGTGGAGAGACCCGTTAATCGGAAGAAATCTTCTAAAGAAATTAACTTAAATATAAATGTAAATTGAATTCGGATTTAACCCGATCTCACGAGAGAGGCCGTTAATCTGGATTAATAAGAATCCTGCCCAATTTAAATTTATATGTTCCTTATTATTAACAAAAAGATTTAAAACCACAGTTAATACGAAATATGAGTATATAGTTTTGTCCCATCTTTTCAAAGAAATGAGAAATTTCTCTTACCCCTGGTTCATTGAATTCTAGATATCCTTGTACACACTCTTCTGCTATTGTCAAGTTTAGTGAGTCAATAAAGTTAAACTATGCACATGACATATGGACTTAGCAAATTAAGTTTATAAATGATTAAGGTAAAAATGCAAAATATTCCCGTAATGAATGCATGGTTACCATTTTTTATATATAGCAAAATTTCTTCCAATGATATTTATATACTACTGGCAAATATTTTCTCTACATTGCTAAGAAATTGCTATAGAACTATGTTCTAATTTATATTTATGCATGAATAACGTTAAACGCATGACTAAATTTTTTTATAAAAGTTTTGACATATCCAAATTGATTCATATTAGTTTCTAATTGATTAAGATTAGGTTCTAAAATTAGTTGTTAAAACATATATTGCATATGACAATACAATTAGATAATTTCAAAATAGAAGATTAGTACGAATTTTTTTATATAATATTTAGTTTAAAATGTTGTAATATCCCAAAATTTTAATATAACTAAAATAATTAATTATTATTAAGAGCTTTCATAAATAACTTAAATAATTATTTACTTTCTATTAAGTGACCTAATATATGATTTAGCCTTCATAAATAATTATTTGGTTAAGTGCATGTGTGTTTAATCATATTTTAAATAAAAAGTAATAATTTATATTATCCTTATATACAATATATTCATCCTAAACATCAAAATGGTAAACTACGAATTATACCATCCATCAAATATTATTTACTCAAAATTAAATAATATAAAATAACCTTCATAAATAATTAATTATTTTGAATATGGTAAATCCAATTAGATTAATCATATTTGTTATCTAAATGGTGAAACTTGAGCAATTTAAAATAGTAAGTATTCCATTAAAAATATAATAATCTCTATTAATTATAATTGAATTAAATTAAAAGATTTTCTACATAATCCATGGTCAATTATAATTTAAAGCTCCACACCCAAAAAATAAAGTAAATAAATATTACCGTAATCAATTTGTTTCTAATGTTCAACTATTTTTTATGAAAAAATAAAATTGACCAAAAGTTATGTATTGCAGCAAATAACCATTAAAATTCAAATCTTTATATATATAACAATGAAAATTTTAGTACTTTGTATACACGCTTTTCTTATAGGTGTATCATTCTATTAATAGAGATATTATCTAATGAGCAAATAAATTGGTCTTTTAATTAATATTTATTTAGTTGATAATTACAATATATGATGAAAAATAATAAATAGGTATGATTTTATTTTTTTATAAAATTGATCATGTTGTTTATATTTCTACATAATTATTGATTGTTCATTTGATACGGACTTGACGATGTGGATATTGTCTCCTTACAATTAGTAATGTTAGCGGATCACCTACATGAACTTACCTCAACAATCTCGAAAAGGAAAATCTTTAGTTAAAACCATAAAATAACTTACAAGTATGAAAAAGTAGTTTTATGTGATTATTTTTAAGAATAATTGTTATGGGATTTAAATAATATTTAACAAAATATAATCTTTAAGTTAAATCATAAAATAACTTTAACATTACGTAGAAGTAATTTTATGTGATTATCCTTGGAAATAATTATTATGGATTTTAAATTATTTTTATTAGTTTTGACATTGAATGTATTTTAGGTGTGGTTTTTTTTTTCCTCCCTGTTACTTTAATATGAGAATAGCTTGAATGAGTTTAACATCAATTCATTTTAATATTTGTTGAATATTGATGTTATTTATTATTTTAGCATAAATAATTTTTTTCTCCTTAGTGTTTTAATTCTAATATTTCATGTTCCACATATGGATATTACTTAATTTTGTGAGCTTTAATTATTAGAAACCTAGGCTAATACTAGAAAATGACTTCTATTTATAATCTAAGATAATTAAACCATTTGAGTATGATGTATGAGAGGGTGAATGATTCAGAAGAACTAATTGAAAATTATTTTTATATTTAATATGATTCTTAATAATAATAGTTTGGTAAATAAAAAAGAATCAAAAAATATGTAATTACCGATCAATTAGTATTTTTAGTGATTCTAATAAAGAAATCAACTACGTGGTATCTTTAAAAAACAACGAGTTCATTAATTACGTATGCAATTAAAGAATTCAATTAATCTATATAGTATAATAAAATATCGATCTTATCATACATACTATTAATATTACACGATACATGTGAATAAAAATATGTTTGATGATAATTATATATTAAAACAAACTGAATTACATTTTAAATATGTAAAATGACATTATAAGGTTTATTTTAATGTTATTATATTTTTTATTATTTTTTGTTTTCAAAATACGAGGGGACGGAATTCCCCTCGATAAAATATCGAGGGCACTGAGTTCCCTCAATATCATTGAGAGGAATTATTTTCCTTTAATACTTCACCAAGGGAATCATCTCCTCTTGGTATTTTGAAATTAAAAAAAAAAAAGAAAAAAAATAATTATCAATCAATTGGTAATTTTTATGATTCTAAAATAAGGAAAAAAATCACGTGATATCTTAAAAAAATAATGAGACTTCATTAATTACGTATGTAATTGAATAACTCGATCAATCAGTATAGTAAAATAAAAGATCGATCGTATCATACTATTAATATTACACGATACATGCCAATAAATATAAGTTCGGTGATAATTATATAATAAAATCATGTGAATTAAATTTTAATGTATAGTATGAAATTATAGCGTTTGTTTTGATTTTATAAAATAAAACTATATTTTTTAATTTTTAAAAATACCGAGGAGATCTCCTCGGTAATTCCGAGTGCGTTTTTTTACCCTTGATAATATTTATTTTTTCTTTTTTATTATTCATAATTTGTTGAGGCGTCAAATACCCTCGGTATTACTGAGGGCGTAACACCGAGGGCATTTGATTCCCCTATGTACTTTCAAGAGTTTTATATTCCCCTCCGTATTATCGAGAGGTTTTCTCGCTCGACATATTTTCCTTCAAAAATTCTTCGACATTACCTTCGATAACAGTGATGGTAAATGTTGGCGCCGATTTACTGAAGGTTTTACCGAGAGTGTCGTTAATGAAGGTTTAATCCATCGGTAAAAATTTCTCGATATTACTGAGGGTAAATATGCTTGGTAATCCATTATTATTATTATTATTATTATTATTATTATTATTATTATTATTATTATTATTATTATAATAATAATAAATTTCACTTCATATTTATTATATTTTTAATTTATAATATAGTAAACAATACAAATTGAGATTACTAATAGCCAAAACAATTAAGACATCAAATTTATGATTTATAATCTTGTATGCAAAACTACAAATAGACATACTATTTTACGAGTCACCAATCGAAAGTTGGTGGGAATGACAACTCTACGAATATAATAACAAATATATTATATACCAAAAAATGTCAAATAATACATACTTAGTGATTTAATTGATTAGAATCAATAATAACACTAATATTCAATTTCTATATTTATGCACAATGAGATTCGTGTATCGCACGGGTACAAAGTACTAGTATATATATAAAAAGACTAGCGTTTCTAAATATATTTTCCAACATTTTCCCGCTCATTCCACTTACTATTTTTAGTAATCCATATTTATTATTTATATAATTATTTATGTAAATATTTTTTGGAGACTATGATTTATGTAAAGAAAATATTAAATATATAGAAAGATTATGTATAATTATATATGAAATCTGATAAAAATAAATATAATATAAAAAAATATGAATAAAATATAAAATATAAAAAGAAATTAAAACAAATATATAAATAAATATTAATAATTAGTTAATAAATTTGAAAAACCCAAAAAAAACAAAAACAAAAAATATATATCTATTCCAATGCTGTAAAATAAAATTAAGAATATTTGTAAAATAATATAGATAAAAATATAAGAACTTATAATTCAATTATATATATTATTTAATAAATATGAAACAAAATCGAAAATTCAATAATCGAATAAAATTAAAGAGAAACTCATAAAATAAGTTAAATTAACTTAGAAAATCATAATTAGATTCTATAAAATTATTAAATAAATCTAAAAAGAAAATTGAGAAAAATATAAAATAAAATTGGAAAACAAAAATATCAATTACAAAAATATTATATGTATATATAAACATATAAGGAATCTGAAAAATAAAATATAAATATTAAATATATAATCTATAAATAAATCTAAATAATATTTAGTTAATAAATCTGGAAAACCTGAAAAAGTAAAATCACAATATAAATATGTCAAATGATATAAAATAATTTTTTTTCTTATAAAAATATAAGAAATTATAATTAAATTTAAATATTTATTTATAAATACAAAAAATGGGGATTCTTTTTAATATTATAAAATTAAATATGAATTCATAGCTACAAAAAAAATTACCATTAAAGTATAGAAAATTATTAACTAAGTATAAAATCAAAAAAATAAAAACTACAAGAAATATAAAATAATATAAACAAAATTGAAAAAAAAATATGAATAAAAATATTAAGATTTATAATTTGATTTTAAAAAATTATTTAATAAGTTTAATAAAGAAAAAAAAAAGATATTATAAATACAACCAAAAAATTGATATAACGTAGACATATATATATAATCGGTAACAAAAACTTGTCTTTTCTTCCATAATTTTGTTTTTTCGACCAGACCAGGCGATACGAGGATAAACATAATAGAGTCTTATCTTTCAATTTTCTATACGTGACTCGACTAAAACCCGGATGACCGAAACTTTGACACAAAGCGTGTAACAAACTTGACAATTACACTTTCTTTTTTCTAAAAGACTTAAAATTATATAATGAACATAGGTGAAAGGTAAATAACTTTATACAATTTTTTGATTAAAATTTGAAATCAAAATTATACGTGGGCAGAACAAAAAATAAAAAAAGATTATATAATCACATAATATAAAGAACTCAATACATTATTTTAAGAATTTTAACTAAATAACTATTTATGAACATTTGTATATTAATACTTTGTGACTAATTATTATGACTTTATGTATTTAACTTTAGAAATCCACACATAAGTGATTTATTACTCTTGATTATATATATATATATATATATATATATATATATATATATATATATATATATATTCTATTTTATTTATCGGGTTAATCAACTGACTCGATGACTTGATGTTTAACTCGATTACTCAGTGGCTATACGGAATCAATTAATGGGTTGATTTCAAAAATATTAACTATAATAAAATAGAATACAAATACCCCCAATTAGATTTGTAATATGATGTCTCATTTATTTGGTATTTATTTGTTCATTTTTGTAGTATTTTATATATTTTTCAATATTTATTAATCTTTACTTTCTAGATTTAGGAGATATTTTTTTATAATATAACTTTATTAAGTATCTTACTTTCTATTTTAAAATATTTTTAGAATTAATTTATTATTTATAACTTTTTTATCTTTGTTATTGTTTTATTATCAACTTTTAATAGATTAAAAACTATTTAGAATTAGTTTTTATATATTTATTTAATTTACTTTATAACTATCACCAATTTATTCTTTTAATGTATTTAAAATAAGGAAAAAAGATTGTAACCATCCTGTACTATACACGTTTTTGGGGTTTGCATCCTAACGTTTTTTTTGTAATTTAATGCATCTTGTACTTCACAAAATTCTGAAAGTGCATCCTCCCACAAGCCAACTCGCCGAAACTCACCTAATCTCGCGAGTGACGTTGCATATTTTCAAACCCGTATACTTTAGGTGAGTTCCGGTGAATTTATTATTTATTTAAAACTAGTTCCGGCATATTTTATTAAATATGCAAACTCATCGAATTTATTATTTAATAAATAATAAATTTTACTTATTTAATAAAATTAATTCCGGTAAACGTTAGGATAAAATATGGTTTGCATGTTTATTTAATAAATTCTAGTTTTTATTTAATAAAACTAGTTTTTTCTAAATTTTGTATAGTACAGGATGCACTTTCAAAATTTTGTATAGTACAGGATGCACTTTCAAAATTTTGTATAGTACAGGATGCATTAAATTACAAAAAAAATGTTAGAATGCAAACCCAAAAAACGTGTATAGTATAGGATGGTTACAATATTTTTCCCTTAAAATAAATATTTAGAAATTAATTATAATCTTATTATATTTCTATCTGATTTCAAAATATTATCATATTTATTATATTATATTATATATTATAATATTTCTATTTTTTATTTTATTTCAGAAATTATTAAGAATCATTTAGAATTAAAACATATATGTCATATTTATTTAACTAAATTCACAATTTTTCTGATTTATTTTATTATTTATAGTGTGTTTTTGTTACTTTTTGGATTTAGTAAATGATTGTTTAGGATTTAAATTATTTTTATTTTATTCTATAAAATTGTTGTGAAATAAGATTTATTATATTATTTATTCTTAGTTTTTTTAATTTTTTAATTATATGATAAATATTTCTATATAAAATATATTTTCTTATAAATATTTAACATATTTCATATTTTTATGGTTTATTTTATTATTTTATAATATTTTTATATTTTTTTTATTATTAAATAATTATTTAGAACTCATAATATTTTAATCCAATTTTAAAATATTTTAGGATTTATTTAATATTATTTATAATATATATGGTTTTTATGACTTTTTAATTTTAACTTAATTAATATATATATTTATAATTTAAATACAAATCTTGTATTTATTGAGTTGATTTTATAATTTTCAAATTTTTATTACAAGTATTATATTTTTTGGAACTTCTACGGTGCCTTCACGGCACCATTCCTCACTTCATGGGGTTCAATAGTAATCATTAGATCAATTTTAGGTTTTTTTATATTAAAAGATCTATGGCTGTTAATGCAAGAAGGAGTGGGGGTATGGTGCCTTCAAGGCACCGTAGACTTTTCCTTTATTTTTATTGGTTAAAGGTTGATTTGGTAATTGTATAATTATGTTGATATAAATTGTTTCTAAAAGAAAAAAATACAACTAGATTATTCAGTTGTACTGAAACGGATTGATGTGATTAAATTATGACTTATGATAAATTTTGGGGTACCTGTTGACAAACAAGTACAACGGGTACCAATAATTAGAAAAGTCTAAAGCTATTTATAAGATCTTCARTTTGTCTTTGAATACAAAGACTAAACAAGGAGATGCATGCGTGGTTTGTAATAGAGTGACTAATATAAATGTTTCGCGACTAACTAAAGGGAGAGTTTGAAACATTACTATGTGATGATAACAAGTTAAACTATAATTAGACTTATAATGTAGTCTGCAAAAAGTTATTTCATAATATATAAATGTGAAGTTATTTACATTTGATTTGCTTTGGGGCGTGGATATACTCACCCCACAAACACCCAAATACATCATTTTCTCAAACTCTTCACCACCACTCCAACTTTGTCATTAGCGTCGACCATCACACCGTCGCCGCCACCGTCGAACAGGAAGAAGAAAAAATGGTGATGGGTGGTGAAAGGTAAGTGACGGATTTGGGCGGCAAAGGGTAAGAAACAGATGCAAAATAGGGGTGTTCATTTCTGATTTTTTTTGATCGAACAATACAACGTTGTTCAAAAAAATAAAAATTCGAACAACTCTTTTTTAGCCTAAAAGAGACATTCATATCAATTCTTTGAACATATATAATGTGTACATATCAATTTTTTAAATATATATTTTGTATTTGAATCGATTTTTGATGTATTTGTATTCGAAAATCTGATTCGAACGATATTTTTCAAGGGATTTTTTTCTTCAATGGCACGGCTGCCATGGCGGCAGCGACAGTGTATTTCTGTGCGCATGGTTTTTTTATATTCTTCAATAGCCGACGACCATGGCAGTGATGGGCGGCCGCTGGAGTGGTGGTGGAGAGTTGAAGGAGATGAAGTATTTGGGGTGTAGGGTTTGAATGAATTACACCATGTATTTCAATTTACTCCGTGCATCGCACGGGTTATGTACTAGTTAAAATGTAAAAGTATGGTAAATAAGTATTTAAAATATAAATTTAAAACAAATCTGGAGAAGTTTTTATAAAACATTTTTTTCTGACAAATTGTCTATTTTCTAGTTCTTAATTAAACTTTTTATAAGTTTAAAATAATTAGAATCCTATAAATCATTTTTAAATTTCCAAATCTCCGAATTTTGTTTTACTTTTATATTTCAATAAAAAAAATTACATTATCACAAGAATTTTAGATATTATATATATTTTTTCATTGAATAATTTTTTCTTTAACAATTACAACATTCTTTTAAAAAATATATTTTAAAGTGATTTTCTTTTTAATAGTTATTTTCGCTACATCAGTATGAACTGTGCAAAAAAGTCAAAATTGGCCAAAAATAGCATTTGACGCCGAAAGATTGAAAGATTCTAGCGAATATTTTTCTATGGCAAAAACCTATATATATATATATAAAGGCTAGCATTTCTAAAAATATATCTTAAAATTTTCCCACCCATTTCACTTACTATTTGTAGTAATACATATCTATTATTTATATAATTATATATAAAATTTCTGGATTATAATTTCTACAAATAAATATATGAAATATATAGAAGAATTATGTTTAATTATAAATAAAAACTAAGAAAAATAAAAATAAAATAAAAAATGTGATGTGAATATAAAATATAAAGAAATATTTAAAATAAATATAAAAATATATAAATAAATAAAATTAATTAGTTAATAAATTTGTAAAACCCAAAAAGCAAAAATAAAACACAAATATTTAAAACTGTTGTAAAATAGAATTAAGATATTAATAAAATCATATAGATAAAAATAGAAGAACTTATGATTAAATTATAAATATTATTTAATAAATATAAAAATACATAAATAATTGAATAAAACTAAAGAGAAGATCCATAAAACAAGTTAATTAACTATAAGAGTTTATAATTAGATACTATAAAATTATTAAATAAATCTAAAAGAAAAAAGAAAATTGAGAAAAATATAAAATAAAATTAAAAAACAATAATATCAATTAAAAAATAACTATATATATATATAACTATATATATATATATAAATATATATATATATATATATATATATATATATATATATATATATATATATATAAGAAATCTAAAAAATAAAATATAAATAAGTCTAAGCAATAAAATATAAATATAAAATATATATCTAAAAATTATATAATCTATAAATAAATCTAAATGATTAGTTTATAAATATTCTAAACTGGAAAAGTAAAATCAAAATATAAATAATTCAGATGACATCAAATGTAATTATTTTTATTATAAATAAAATATAATAACTTATAATTAAATTATAAATATTTATTTAATAAATACAAAAATGGAAAATCAAAAATTCGCTAATATTATACAATTAAATATAAACTCATAGTTACAAGAAAATCACCATTTAATTATAGAAAACTCTTTACTAAATCTAAAACTAAAAAACTGAAAATTAAAAGAAATATAAAATAATATAAATAAAATTGGAAAACAATAAAATGAAGCACAAGGATACAAGGATAAACCTAATGGACACATATCTTTCAATTGTCTATATATGACGCGGCTAAAACTCATATGACCCAAACTTTGACCCAAAACATGTCACAAACTTGACTATGACTTTTTTTTTTTGTTTTCCTAAAAAAACTAAAAACTTATATTACGAACATAAGTGAAAGGTAAATAACTTTATTCAATTACTTGATTAAAATTTGAAATCAGAATTATAAGTGGGCAGAATAAAAAAATGATTATATAATTGTATAATATAAAGAATTTAGTAATTTATATTTTAAATTTTCTAATTAAATAATTATTTATGAACATTTATATATTAATAACTTGTGAATAATAATATAGAGTAAAAGGCCCTCAAATAAATTTTAATACGATTCCTCATTTATTTGGTACTTTTCTTTGTTCATTTGTATAATAATTTATATATTTTTAAAATATTTATATATTTTATTATTTTCTAAATTTAGGAGATAATTTTTTTAATATAATTTGATTAAATATATTACTTTATGTTTTCAAAATATTCGAAGAGTTATTATATTATATTTTATAAATTCTTGATCATTTTTGTTTTATTATCAAATTTGAATAGATAAACAACTATTTTGAGTTAAATTTTATATTATTGTTTAATTTACTTTAGAAATATCACCAATTTATTCTTTCAATGCCTTAAAATAATTATTTAGAATTAATTGTAATTTTATTATATTTTTTATCTGATTTTGAAATATTTTTATATTTATATTATTACATTATATTATAATGTTCCTATTTTTTATTTTATTTTATCTTAGAAATTATTAAGAATCATTTATAATTAAAAAAAATATCTCATATTTTTTTAACTAATTCATAATTGTTTCTGATTTATTTTATTGTTTACAACATTTTAAGTGTATTTTTGTTAATTTTAGGATTTAATAACTAATTATTCAGGATTTAAATTATTTTTAATTTTATTTCTATCAAATTAATTTAAATAAGATTTATTTTATATTATTTACGTTATTACTATCTTCTTAATTTTTTTTAATTTTTTAATTACTTAATAAATATTTGTAATTAAAATATAATTCTTTTATATATTTAAAATATATTTTTTATGATGATTTTTTATATTATAACATTTCTATGTTTTCTCTAATTACTTAATAATTATTTAGAATTCATAATATTTTAATCCAATTTTAACATATTTTATGATTTATTTTATATTATTTATAATATATGTGGTATTTGTGACTTATTTTAATTTTAATTTAATTAATATATCTTTATAATTCAAACACAAGTTTTTTTTATTTATTTAGATAATTTTATAATTTTTTCAAGTTTATATTACAAATATTATATTTTTATTAGTTAAAGGTTGGTTTGGTAATTGTATAATTATGTTGAAATAAATTATTTCTAAAATAAAAGTACAACAAAGTGCCAATAAAGTACAATAGATTATTAAATTTTACTTCATTTGTACTCAAATAGATTGATGTGATTAAATTATGACACAATTTAATGATAAATTTGGAGTACATTTTGACAAACAATTACAATGAGGTAGTGATAATTAGAAAAGCCCAAATTTATTCTAAGATCTTGAGTATGTGTTTGAATACAAAGACAAAACAAGGAGATGCACACAACAATTTGTAATAAAAATGACTAATATAATTGTTTAGCGACTAACTAAACAAGAGAGTTTGAAACTATCGGTATGTGATGATAACAAGTTAAATTATAGTTAGACGTATAATGTAATCTGCAAAAAGTTGTTTCATAATATATAAAAGTAGAGTTATGTACCTTTGATTTGTTTTAGGGATATACACACTCATTAATTTATGAGTTCAACATAATAAAATGAAATTCAACAAAAATGTCAATATTACCTCCCAAATACTAAACACCCCAAATACATCATTTTCTCCAACCCTTCTCCACAACTCCAACTCTGCCATTAGCGTCGCCCATCAAATCGTCGCCGCCACCACCATAGCTGTCATTATTGCTCCACCGCCATAGCTATCGCCATTGCGCCACCGCCGAACAAGAAGAAAAAAAGAAAAAACAGTGATGGATGGTGAAAGGTAAGTAATGAATTTGGGTGGTAAATGGTAAGAAACATAAGTAAAATTGGGGTGTTCATCTCTGGTTTCTCGAATAGCTTTCTCATGTTCTAACTTTTTGATCGACGATAAAACTTGTTCGAAATTTTTTTCCGAAACCCTTTTTTAAGAGTAAAAGGGGCGTTCATATCAATTTTTATAACATGTATTTTGTGTTAGGATCAATTTTCCAAATATGTGTTTTATGTTTGAATCAATTTTTTAAACATGTATCCTGTATTCGAAAATTTGGTTCGAACGACTTTGTAAGCCTTTTTTTCTCTTTTCTTTCTTCAATGGCACATTAGCCATGGCGGCGGCAGTGTGTTTCTGTGCGCGTGTTTTGTTTATGTTCTTCAATAGCCGACGGCCATGGCAGTGGCGTCGGTGATTGGCGACAGCTAGAGTGGTGGTAGAGAGTTGAAGGAGATGAATTTTCTTGGGTTGTAGGGTTTACATGTAATATTAATATTTTTGTGATAACAGTTTGTAGTGAGGTAAATTAATAAATAAACGAGGTGCGTATATCTGCGCCCTTTATTTTATATTTGTTTACATTCACCAGTAATTGTGACTTGAGTATTTTAGATTATTATATTATATTAATAATCGATAATATTACACTTACATCGAATGAATTTAAATCATTCATTTCAATTCAATTCGTGCATCGCACGGGTTAAGCACTAGTTATAATTAAATTACTAGTTCTTATAAGTTATTGAATAAATTGGTCAGTTATATCACAAATATATATAACGTTAAAATGCCACCACCCTGTTAACGCGACTATTTTGTAATTTTGCCTATTAAACACCAAAACTATTGTTATCCATGTATGTATCAATTTTGCCTATGATTAAACACCAAAATTATTGTTATCCATGTATGTATCTCACATGAATCAATAAAATAAAACTCTCAAGTGTTGGGGATTGGGCAAGTATAACCAATTACACTGCAAGTCATCGAGAAGCCTTTATTCCTTGAATAAAGGACTTCTTTTAAAATCTCTTTTATACTTTGCAACCTCTAATCAACCGGAGTATGAATATTTTACAAATATTCGTTCATTTGAGTCGCACTATTTCTAGAATGAGCAAGTCTTCTGTGTGACGGTCACATGAATCATTTATCATGTGACGGAGCTGTATACCTATTCAGATCCGGATTTGATCCATCAAATTGGGTCGGATTAAGCAAATTTATTGAGTTTGGGGCTCCGTCATATGACAGAAGACCCGTGTGACCGTCACATTTGAGTTTTTGCCTTCTAGAATAATCCAACTTGGACAGACTTGGGGTTGGGATTACAAAATGAAAACTCCTTGAGCCATGTTTGTTTGAGGGTCTAAAATCCGAATTTAGATTTCTGTTTCAAAAAACTACTAGAATTTTTAAAAATTTAATCCTAAACTACACATACTATTTTATTTAAATTAAACCTTTTGAAAATACAGTTTCCTTTTCAATTAACTATTAGATTATGTGATTTATATAATTTGGGTGTCAAATTAAAAAAAAATATTTTTTGTTTATTAATTATCTATTAGAATATGTGATTTTATACAATTTGGGTATGAAATTATAGATTTCCGACCGATGGTTAATTTGATACTCTCTCCTCTACACAATACTTGTTATTTTAGCAAAATAAGTTAATTCATAATACTTATTATTCTACACCTTCAACAATGACATATTTTTCAGATTCTATACTCATATATCTCTATATACTCTATGAGTTGTCTTCTCAACATAAACTATAGTAGATCTTAACACAATAAGACAAATTCCTCTCTATCCCCTCACAAATATCTTTTACAAACAAAAACAAAAACCTCCCCCTTCCCCTCTTCCTCCTCTTCCTCTCATGTTCCATAACACCGCCTCTTGACTTATTGTCAAAGGCTGGCGACGGTTATTATCGGTCTTCTCCCCCAATTCGATATCTATCAGATCAAATTTGGACAATTGTTCTTCTTGTCCTATCATCACTCTTATAGTCGCATTCTTTACTGGTCGAGATTCATTTTTCTCTACGAATTTGTTTTGAATGGGATTGGATCTAGGAGGTCTGGTGGTGGATCTGCAGTTTTGGTGTTTGTTTCAAAGTGGGTGGTGGCCCTGCGACATGGCGAGAAGATAGCAGTGCGTGGGCTGTTGCACTACAAAAAAATTAGTGTTTTATCGAGGAGAAAACCCTCGATACTAAGCAAACGAGGGCAAAACAGAGGGAAATCTCCCCACAAAAAAACCCTCATTTGTAAAAATTTCGAGGGGGATTTCGCCCTCGGAAAATTTTCCGCAAGCATTATCTAAGGTATATTTCTTAGGTAATTTACGGGGCCCAAAATACGCCTGTCCTCGAAAAAACCGAGGGTAAGGGCCCTTCAAAAAAATCGAAGGTTATTCCCCTCATAATTACCTAAAGACCTAGACACTCGAAAAAACTCAGGGCAAACTACCCTCGAAAAAATGAGAGCAAGTCCCCTCGGAAACACCGAAGGGGATGTTCCCCTTGAAAATTTTAAAAAAAAAAACAATATTTAAAAAAAAATTGAGGTCATTTTGCCCTCGATTTTTTCGAGGGGAATTATTCCCTCGATTTTTCCCTTTTTATGTTTAATTTTTAATTTTAGTCCTTGTATATTTATTAAAATACCCCAAAAATCTTAAAAAATTATTAATAAACAGATAAATAAATAAACCAGTTATTATATAAATATCTGAAATCTTACAATTATTAAATTTGTTCAACAAAAGTGTTTAGTAAAAAAATTTATAAAAATACTCGATAGTCCTATGACGGGGGAGACTACGAAGGGTACTGTTGTAATCGAGCTAACAGCTCGACCATCTGCGCCTGAAATTGCTGTTGCACCTAGCACTGCTGCTCATGTAGTAGCTCAGACTCATTGTATCGCTGCTTCATCGTCTGCTGAGCTCATTTCGTGGCCTCTAACTCTTCTCTTTGCGCCTGGAGCTGCGCCTCGAGCTCCCTCACGTGAGTCCTATCCTGTTGGGAGGAGGCGGAAGAACAGCTGGCTCGGAAAACCTTCGTAGCAGCCACCAACTTCCCGAATAAGCCGGTGCCGTAATGTCGGCCCTTACCCGACCCGACGGCTTTGACATAAACAAAGTCAGGGTCAACCTCATTATTCAAATCCTGTGAAGACGTACGTATAGACATGTCCACCGGTTTGAGTGAATCGGCCAAACCGCTTACTCAAAATGGCGATCAACAATTGGAGAAACCATTGACCACGGTTTAAACTGGAACTGGAACCGAAATCGTCATTAAGGCCATCCGTTTCTGGTTCCTCCTTTTTTCCAATCGTAAACAGGTAGTTTAAACTGCCTATTTGAGAATTTGAAAAAAATAATTGGTCGGTTCAAATTGGCAGTTCAACCAGTCAAAAAGATCTGTTGGGCGTGGTCAACGTCGGATTTGAAATCAACGGTCAAGATCAAGTAACCATTGATGACCAACGGTCTAGATGAAATGACCATTGATCAAATTGCCGATTTGAACCTAAACCGGCCGGTTTAGTTCAAAACCGGTGGTTGTCCCGCCTTTTTTGTTTTTTGGTTTTTTCACTCCTATAAATACCCCTCTTTCCCAACTTATTTCTCTCATACCAATCTATCATCTTCTATAATCTCTCTATTCTACATTGTCCTTCTTTGCAAATTTAGTGATTTACTAAGTTTCTTTAATTATCAAACCTTTCTAAACTTAAAGTTTTAAGTTTAGTGTTATAATTTCAATATACTTCCTACTTTCTACTAGTTATAATCCTAACCTACTACTATTTCTTATTTTTTTTAATTAATCCATATAAGAAAATGGCAAGCCGTAGAGGTTCTTCTCGTTCTCGTCAAGCCGATAATGGGAAGAGTATAACACTCCATGATGACGCCAATGTCCATACCTTTGGATTTCACAAGGCAAAAATCCTTCGATCGGTGACTACAATCCCAACTCCATCGACATTGACGAAAAATGGAGTGATACCGACATGGATCAAACTTATCGAGCCACTGCCGCCTTTGCCGGTGAAGAAATACCTATGATACCTGATTAAGAGGAGGTGGAGCACGATGATTTGTCTCTAAGAAATCCTATTCGAGAAACTCGTTCTCGGGTAACAACGAAGTTAAAATCCAACATTTTCAAAAAATTGAGATCCTACCACCCGTAAACGAGCCGTCTCCAGAAGATGCAAAAAATGAAAAAAGAGGTATTGTGTCACTTGTAACTATTGTCCATCATCATACCAATTCCTACAAGGGAGAGGATATGAGAGCATGAGCAACCATCTCAGCAACAAATACCCCGAAAAAGTTGGTATCGATAAGACTCAAACACAACTAAAAGGAGGACATGTTAGTATGAACTCCTCTTATTTATTTACATATTCCGACGCTACTCATAGAAAGGAACTAGCAAAATTTGTTTTTTCAAGATCTCTTCCTTTTAACTTTTCTAATGATGATTTATATGAAAAGTTCACCCAACTTTCTTTTAATCCCTCAAGTACGATAATCCCACGCTCTACCCTTACTTGTGATATTAAAAAACTTGTTGGTAAATATAAGTTAAACTTATGTAGTGAATTTGTTAGTTTACCAAACAAAATTTCAATTTGCTCGGATGTTTAGAGTGATCATTGGAAATGAAACTCTTACATGGGTGTTACATGTCATTGGGTTGATAAGTCATGGACTTTACAAAAATGTTTGCTTGCATTTAGAGATTTTAAACCTCGTCATAATGCACATAACATTTGTCAGTTAATTCATATGATTTGTCAAGAGTATGGTATAGTTGAAAAAATATTTTCTATTTCATTTGACAATGCAACTCCTAATACGACGAGTATTAATGTGCTTATTAGTATTTGTAAACCATCTATTGGTGGATTTTTTTTATATTAGATGCATATATCATATTCTGAATTTTTGTGCTCAAGATAGTTTGAATGCTTTGAAAAATGAACTTTCTCCTATTAAAGCAGCGGTCATGTGTATTCATAGAAATAAATCTTTGCAATGAAAATGGGTGAGATTTTGCAAGGAAAATGAGTTGAATGAAATTTCTTTTCAACCGATGTGCCTACTCGTTGGAACTCTACATATAAATTATTGAATGATACATATTCGTATAGAGAGTTGTTGTGTTCATTTTTTAGCCAACAAAAAACTTTTAAAGGTTTTTGATGATACTTCTAATTTATTTCTCGGTGTTTATTATACTACTTGTCACCTTGTTGTTGAATATTGTGTTAAATATGCATTCATCTTTAGGGAGTGCATGAAAAAATGAACGATTGGAAGAATGTGTTATTTTTATGAAATGAAAATAGTTGAATTATTTTTATTAAATTCCAAATATATTTTTAGTTGCTACATTATTATATCCTAATAATAGAGAAAGTGATTTAGAACTTTATCTTAACAGTTATTATGATGCTTTATTACCGTTTGAAGAGTTTGAATATCCTTCCATTGAAAATATTATTCAAAATATGAAAAAGACTTTATTTGATATATTTAAAAATATAGTATAAATTTTGATGGTCCTCGTCCTATGAGTACTTCTGGGAAATAAACTTCTACTAGAAGTGGTAATCCTAGTAGAAGTGGTGACAGCGGCGATGAAATTGAGGGATTTCAGGATTTTTTGAAACAGACAAATTACGAATGGGGCGTTCGGGTTACTCATTCGGTTCTAACCCTTATCAAGTACTTGAAGCTTATCTAACAACGGCTTTGGAGTATGGAACGTTGGGGGAAAATGAAGCCGACAGAGAGTTTGATATTTTGAATTGGTGGGCATCAAGGATATCACTTTATCCCGTTTTAACATCACTGCGAGGGAAATATTGGTTGTTCCTGTATCAACCGTTTCAGACAAACAAGCATTCAGTGAAGGGGTGTACATGCTGGACCAGCAGAGATCCAACATTAGAACTCATAATCCCGAGTATCAAATGTTGTTGCATGATTGGGTCAACGCGATCGACGCAAGCAAAAAAATATTCTTAGTGAAGATGATACGGGATCTAGCAACGAGTCGGCAAGTGGATGAGCATGATATCCCCCGCACCACCGCTTCCGATTCCTGAGGTAAGTAAGGTAAGTGAGAACTACGTGGACTTTGATTCCCAAGGTAAGAGATACGCAAGCAACTATCTTCAATTATCTGAAATTTTAATGTCAGAATTTAACTTCAAGTATTTGAAAATAGTTCAAGTCCAATTTCTTTTTAATTTTTTTTAAATTTATTAAAAGTTCTATATCTATTATCTCACTTAACTTCAAAATTACAAATTTCTTCTAATATAACTCTTTTTAAAATCCAAATATTTTAAATGGTTCAATTTCAAGTTTTTTTAATAAATTCAAAATTTCAAATTATTAGTTCTATTTTCTCATTTGACCTCATACATTTTAAGAAATTATAATAATTAAAGATAAAAAAACTTTAACTTCAAATTTTTTTAATATTCTAATTAAAATCTCTTATTTTAACTTCAAATATTTTAAATAGAAGTTCAAGTTTAATTTCTTTTAATTTTTTTTGAATTAATTCAAAGTGTTATTTATTTCTATTTTCTCACTCACTTAACTATATTTTTTTAATTTTAAAAAAAAATAAACATAGGGAAAAAATATAAATTTCAAAAGTTAAAAAAATGGGCCAAACTGAACCGTGAACAGGCCGGTTTCACGATTTGGTTGCGATTCGAGGTTTCTGTCGAAACCGAACTGGTGGTTCAAACTGTGAATCGACGGTTCAAACCGTATGGGCATGTGTATGTACGTGCCTCATCCAGACGTCGCTCGTACTCCTCCTGAAATACAAATCATTAGTAAATTCTACATTAAAACTAAAGAAAAAGTTAAATAAGAAAGATACTCACATTAGTAGTACTGGATCTCATAACGATCTACGTGTCATCGTTCTTCTTGTGCGTACGTACAAAAACCTGGTACGCAGTGGCTGGCTCACCCATCTGCTGCTCCTATATCCAAAAAAAAAAATATATGAGATAATTAACATTAAGAATAAACAAATAAATAATATATTATGATCTGAAATTACTTACAATATCATAAGAATAATCTACCGTAGATTTAGACCCCTACATGCTTCGACATCCCAGTACCCGGACCAGCAGGCTTGCTCTTCCTGTTGATGTTGCACTGCTCGGTCCTCCTCCTTTTCTTGGGCTTATTCTACTCAACATTCCAAGCCCTAGTTGAAATGCATAATATATAAAATATAAATCATCTTTAATAATAATAAAAATTTAATTTAATAATAAAACATAATAAAATCATTTACCTCCAGACCCTATCGTCAACGATCCTCGTTGGCTAACCATTATCATCACGATACTGCTTATAATCGTTCAGCCGCTTTCCATACTTGTCTTGCATCGTGTGGAGAAATGCCTTCTGTATAGCCCGTGGAGTATACGGGTCCATGTCCCAATAACAAATCTCCTCCAAAACAAAATAATAATTACAATTCAATTGATACTTGATTCTCAAGTTACAATAAAGATTAATAAATTTGGACACGAAATAATAATTACGTGAAACATTCCCACCATAATGCATAAGTCTCCTTAGGGACTGCCTTAAACTGCTACCCAGCGGGATAGAGCTCCTTCTTCATGATCTCTCGGAATATGTTGGTTAGCCTGACCTCCCTGCTATGTAGTATGTAATTGTATTTGTGGTTACAAATATAATTTAATAATACCAATGATTAAAATTTTAAAATTACTAATTTACTTACATCTTCCCGATAATATAAATAAGGTATCGCCTCTATGGTGGGCTCAAGTCCTGTCGTGATGTACCCGCATCGGACGGTGATAGTGTCGGTGGTATCAGTGGTCGACACTGAATGATTAGTACCAATGCCCACGTAATAGTCATCAAAATCAGCTAAATGATTAGCTGACCCCATATCTGATTGACCTAGGCTAGACCCGCATCCACGACCTCTCCGCATCTTGATTCGTACGTATTTATTATGTTTTTAGTATATATTTTGAGTCATGTTTGAGTCTTTTTGTTATCTTTGTCGGGCTGAGATTAAGCTATTTTGCATACCTGTGCAATTTACAGATTTTACTTAACTTTCCGAGTGTTTGATCGTTTATTGGTCCTTTTGAGATAACTTCTGTGTTTTCTCATGCAGCTAGAGCGCTAGACGAATCCTGGATTTTAAGAAGATGAAGCTCGTAAACCATTACGAGAAATAAGATACAAGGAAGGGAAAGTCAGCGCGATGAAGTAGCCACAAAGACATTCATCCGACCGGATTGACCCTACTGGACACTAATCCGGCCGGATGGATCTGGTCCACCGGATTCATTGGAAGACTACTCTATCCGATCAGATGATTCATGCCATCCGGTCGGATGCGGGTCTTTCAGTTACAAGGCCAGAAAATAAAGGGGTTTTAAGGCTATAAAAGGATCAAGAGCCGCAACAAAAAGTATCTGGGACTTGACACCTCCAATCTCTCGATCTTTGGGTCTTTGAAAAGAGAGAAGTAGAAAACCTACCCCAGAGCCCTCACGGAAGTCTCACGTAAATAAGATCGGAGTTCATAGCAAGCCTAGTATCCATTTTTTTCTCGAAGAACGCAGCAACTCGGAGTTCGTGACAAACTTCCGGGTTAGAAGATGTCCTCTCCAGAATCACTGGAGATAGCATAGCTTACATATAAGTGTTCTCTGAAACTCCACTTTCATTTCGTAGTTGTTAAACGATTAGTTGAATATTTCTTGTTTAGATATTTGGTTTTTGAAGGACATTTTCGTTTTGGATCCTTTGGTGAATAAGATTACTTGATTTTTTTTTGAGTAATTCGGTGATTATTTCGTTAATATCTTTGGTTGTTAGTTTGTAGTATTTATCATTAGAAGCTTAATAAGTTAATGCTTTCCAGGTGTTCGACAAAATACTTGAATGGTAATTCTTAGTTTAGTTTTCTTGTTAAGTTTCCCAAATAGTTTATAAATTAATCTTTAAGTTATTGCTTAGTTTTATAAATGTCAGTTAAGTTCTTGCGTAGAGATAGATGCCCTCTTCGCAAGATTAGTTTTAAATCCTAGTTCGTTTAAGATGATCAAACAAAACTCTTTTGGTTCGTGTGTTTAGAATTAGAACTTGTGTTTTTCGTTATAATAAACATCATCGACTTCGTATTTCCACTCCTTGAGAATTCGACTCGGTTTAACTTGCCAGTCTACAGTGATCCCATTCTCTTGCGGGCGAACTAAAACCTTTCAAATGTAGACGCGCATTGTTAACTTGATTTTAATTTTGAAAGCACAAATTGTTCGATTCAGAATTTGGCGCCGTTGTCGGGGAGTGGCAAAGGTGTTGACGAAGTTTATTCGTGTTAATATTTTTAGGTTTGATATATTTATAATTGTTTTGGTTTGCCACTCGATGTGTTGATGTTGTTTGTTGTTGATACAAGGTCGAAGAAGCCTTAGAGGTGAATTGACCGCATTCATTAATAGCAGCTAACGAGTAAGGAGACCGAGACAACTCTTTCCTTCCCCTGATGGGAATCCATCCGAAGCAGCCCCAACTACCATGTCAATCATTCCATGTTATGTCGACCAAGGAACCAGAGGAAGAGGAGGAGAACGAATGGTGGTCTATGGAGAGGACACGACAACCGTACTCCCCCTCCTGATCAACCATACGACATGCCACCCGAAGATGACATGCATGAGAGAAACCAATCGAACCACATCCGGGATGAAGACTCGCAAATGTTACCTCTTATCGATAATCAGGAGCATAACCAGGACGAGGAGCCAAAGGACCTGAGATCCTCGATGATGGAAACATTAGAGGGCCCCATCCCCAAGACAATCGATGAATCATGATGCCGGATAATCCAATCGACTATACACCACAGCATTTCCAGAACTGAGAAGAGGCTCGAACTTTCAATTCTTGGGCAAATCAGGAGTTCGAGCATAACCGCATTGGTAATGGCGGGCCCCAGCCTCGAAACAACCAGTGGAACCACCACGAATTTGAGAACTGGGAGCGAGAACCGAATCATTTCCGAAACAAAGGAGAGGAGCGACCATACCATGCTTGGCAGGACGAGTATGCCTGAAACAATGCTTATGATAATGAGGATTACGTGTATTATGAAGATAATAAATATTATGAGAACCAGGAAGAGTACGGTGGATGGAGAGACTACGGAGGAGCGCTAATTACGGCAGGGGATGAGCCCATCGATATCTTAACGAACGCCGACAAGGTGACCTCGTGTGCCCAACCATCTTCCTATACAGCTCAGCCATAGTCTTAGGCACCGTTGCCCGAGACTACGACTTGAAGTCCAACCATGTTAGCCAGTTACCCATTTTTTACGGAATGCCGAATGAAGACCCACTCAATTTCATTCGAGAATTCTACACGGCGGTGTCCGGAATCCCAGCCCGGGGATTAAATGAAAGGGAGCTTAAAATGAGGTGCTTTCTGAGCTGTTTGAAGGAGAAAGCCAAGCATTAGCTTCTATCGTTGCAACCTAACTCCCTAACTCATTGGGATATGGTTTACAATAGATTTTTGGGTAGGCTTTGCTCAGCCCAAACAATGACAAAGTTGAGGAGAGCGATCACCAACTTCGAGAAAATGGACGGGGAATCATTCCAGAATCGTGGGAATGTTATAAAGGGGTCCTCCATGCATGACCGCATCATAACAACAGTCCCGAAATGGTCAAAAACTATTCTCATGAGGGTTTGTTGCCAAGCTATAAGCAACAAGTGGAAGCAAAAGCCGACAATTCTAGATACCTAACCGCGAGCGAAGCATGGGACTTATTCGAGCTTATGGGTGAGAAGTTGAAGTGTAGTTTTTCGTGGTTCAAAAGATTTGAAAGTTCATTTGGCTCGGTATTATCGGAAATCGTTTCAATTGCAAGTTTCAAGGTGTTTCAAGCTTGGAAAATAAAAGGAAAATGAAAATAAAACAAATAAAATAACTAACTATCCTAAAAATTGAAATTGCAAGTGGGTAGAATGCCTCGGTCGTATGCCTTAAATGAAAATGCAAGCAAGAAATGAAAATAAGCAAGAAAATGCAATGTTTCACCGAGTACAAGCATGCAAGCACAAGGTACAACTATGCATAAAATCCTAAATAAAGCAAATTAACTAAAATTGAAAGCATAGATGTAAAGAGCAATGGAAATTAACAAGAAAGTTCAAAACTTTAAGGAAAATAACAAGCAACAAAGAGTAGATCTAGGATTGAAGCATGAAACAAAGCATAAAAATAAAAATCAAAATAAAGCATAGGAAAAACTCAAAATCATGATGATCAAGGACCCGATCTATAGCCTAGGTGTGTCACTCAACTAGAATCCATAGTCAATTCACATGTT
Source organism: Phtheirospermum japonicum (assembly GCA_014905375.1). NCBI lineage: Eukaryota > Viridiplantae > Streptophyta > Magnoliopsida > Lamiales > Orobanchaceae > Phtheirospermum > Phtheirospermum japonicum. The sequence goes on along the minus strand of BMAC01000317.1, from coordinate 470,709 downwards.
TCATCATGAAATCAAGTAGCTAAGAGAAAAAGCATAATATGAAGAACAAGCATGAAACATATGAAATTACTTGAAATTAAACAAATCAAGGACTTGATCTATGATCTAGATGTCTCACTCAACTAGGATTCATAGCCAATTCACAAGATCAAGCACAACTTCTAATACCTAAGGCAAAAAGCATAACACAAATGAAGAACAAAGCAAGAAATTAAAAGAAAGCTTACTAGAAATTAAAGAGAGAATCCAAAAGCTTGATTGAAATTGCAAGAAATTAAAGATTCAAGGGAGTACTTGAATCCTTCTTGAGCTTACAAACCCCAAGGCAAAGCTTGAAAATTAAATCTAGAGAGAGAAAATTATCCCAAACCCAAGCTTGGGTTGGGAGGAGGTGTTTTACAAAATGAAAGAGAGGTTCTATTTATACAAGTTAATTAGGGGTAAATGGGTCAATTATGACATATGAGCTTGGATTTCCATGCATTGACCAAATTTGACCCAAAATGGTCAAAATAGACCATTTGGGTCGAGTTGGGCTCGATTGGCTCGGCAAAATTGCAAGGTGGCTCGGAGATGGGCGAGATGGCTCGGCGCTGGGCAGGCTGGCTCGGTCGCTGTCGGCAGGCGTGGGCGGACACGTGCGGGCATGGCCGAGCGCTCTCGGCAGGCATGGTCGGCAGGCGCGCGCAGTCGATCGACTGGCTCGGCAGTCGATCGACCCGCTCTCGGCAGGATGGCCACTCACTGGAATTCAGTCGAGCCGACCGCTCGGCAGTCGATCGACAGCGCTCGGCAGTCGTGGGCGGACACTGCTCGGCAGCTCTCGACATCTCTCGGCAGCGTCGGCAGGCGTGGGCGGACACTGCTCGGCAACTCTCGGCAGCCGCGCGCGGGACTGGGCGGGCGTGGCCGGCAGCGCTCGGCAGCTCTCGGCAGGACCGCTCGGCAGATGCCGGCAGCTCTCGGCAGGCGCTCGGCAGCGCTCGGCAGCTGCCGGCAGCTCTCGGCCGCTGCGCGCGGGAGTGCTCGGTTCGGGCCGACTCGGTTCGATTTTTGGGCCTCTATGCCTCCACCTATAAAATGTGAATTTAAAGCATAAAAAACCATGATTTACCACAAACTCAAGCTAACCGGACCATTTAACCAAATTAAATATAAAATTAACAAGAAACACGAAAAACAATAAAACGAGAAAATAAACGTAAATACTAACAAAACTCGACTCAAAAACTACTAAAATTAACATAAAATCCTAATTAAAATCACTAGACAAACACCACAATTACATGCAAAACAGAAGTCATATCAAATGAGCTCCCGGATGAGAGAAATCAAAGTGAATGTTGTTAAATTAGATTTAATCTATTTAATGGTGCAGCAAAAATTCGTCTTAACGAATATTGTAGGCTCAATCTACGTTTCGTGTAGTTATCATAGCCTTTTGAATTTATCAAATCCAATTAATTTTGAGGTGGAAGTGGTACTTCGAAGTTGAACGGTTGTTTTGTGTATAATTTATTTATCCCACATTGAATGATAATAAATGTGGAAGGGAGTTTAAAAGTGTTTACATTTTATAAGTGGACATCAAGTGGGCCAGCGGATATTGTGGACTTTGTGTGAACAAAGCTCACGCGGGCTCTTGGACTTGGGTTCGCCCGTCCGCCTTCGGCGGAGCCGAGCCCGGACCTGGACCTTGGGATATGGGACTTGGGTCTTGGGTCTTTGGCAATTGGTCCGATTGGCTGGTCTAATTTGGGTGGTCCGGTTGGCTGGTTCAAACCCAGGCTACCTTTTTAGCTGCGAACATTTTGAAAGTACGAAAACAAACACGCTCCTGACCGTTCAGGTACAAAAAATGTCATGCAACTTACTGCATGAACGTTACCAGCTGACCATGTTATTATTGCCATTTTGAACGCCATAATGATACCATTTATGGACGTCATTATGCTGCAGTTGTTGGAACTCCTATATAAGGGTGAGAGGCTCTTGTTTCAAATCACACCAAAAACGCAGAACTCTCAGCATACACAACACATCATATTGTTTTCTCATTCTTTCTCACGTAGCTCTGTCCAAGTTCTTTAAGTTCTCCGGAGCTCTAGTTTTTACGGTGCTGTTATACTAGAGACGCAGTCGTTTTATCTTTGGGGATGAATTGCCAAAACCGAAGAGCACTACCAGGGCAATTTCGTCTTTCGGAAAGAGTGTAAAACTCGACTCGACTAAAGTTTCATTTCACCATTTTACATCTTCTAATTATAGTGATTATTTATTCCCTTTTTTGTGCTCATAATGTCCAACAGTGAACGAGGTGTCAACTTCTCAAGAGGGGGGCAACAAGATTAAGGAACTTACAAAACAAGTTGCCCTGTTAAAAAGCATGATGAAGAAAGAGGAGGAGCCGTCGCAACCTTCACATGAGACGTGTGAAATTTGTGGAGCATTTGGAAATGAAGCTAATGCATGTACGTTGACGTTTGATGAAGACGAGTGTTGATGGTCGGTATTCCCCGAAGGAGGATCCGAGCCGAACGAATTAAACTGATCGGGGAGAGTGGCTAAATGCCGAAGGTGCCGAGCAGGGTGACGCCGAGCAGGCATTGGATGACCTGCATCCTCTGCCGAGTACCCGCGCCGAGCAGACGAGTGCCCGCACCGAGAATGCCGAACTGAACCAAGAACCCACGTCCAGCAGAGTAGCGCGTACTCTACCCAGGCGTGTCGACCTGGGAATTGCCGAGCGGCCGAACACGGTTACTGGCCGAACAGAATTTTCCCCGGGGGACGCCAGACGCTAGGCGCGACTCACCGAGCACTCCTGCCTAGTGGTGCTGAGCAGAAATGTACCGAGCCGCCGAGCTCGGTCATATGCCGAGCCGAACTTCCCCCGAGACTCGCCAGGCGCTAGGCACAACTCGCCGAGCACTCGCACCTAGGGGTGCCGAGCAGAGACGCACCGAGCTATCGAGCTCGGTCATACGCCGAACAGAATTTTACTCAAGACTCGCCAGGCGCTAGGCACGACTCACCGAGCACTCCCGCCTAGGGGTGCCGAGCAGAGACGCGCCGAGCCACCGAGGTCGGTCATACGCCGAACAAAATTTTACTCGGGACTCGCCAGGCGCTAGGCGCGACTCACCAAGCACTCCCGCCTAGGGGTGCCAAGCTGAGATGCACCGAGCCGTTGAGCTCGGTCATACGCCGAGCAGAAATTTACTCGGGAACGCTAGGCGGTCCGAATTATGCGCCGAGTGCTTCCACCCGTTGATGCCGAGCCGAGAAATGTTGGAGAGTTTTGGGCTCGGCCGAAGGATGCACTATCTCAATCGGTCCTTCAACTAGTCGACAATCACAGCAAGCCGAGCTGAAATATTAGACTGACGACTTTGAGGCCATCCGAAGTGAAAAATGTCTGAGGTCGGCATTAAGTCGGCGGGAAATATCTGTGGACAGCGTTGAGGCGGTGGACACATGAGCAGAGATTATGGAAGACCAATAGGAGAGTGACAGGTGTACAATTAGGGTTTCAATGGAAAACTATAAATAGACTCTCCAAGAGAGAGAGAAAGGATCCCCCAATTTTTAGAGAGAGCTTTAGAGAGAGAAAGCTTGTATTTCAAGGTCAATCACCTGTAAAAAGGGTCCGGCTAAGGCCGATCTAAACTGATTTTGAGGAATAAAAGTTAAGCACTTTTTCCCACTCGTTTCTACTATCTGATTGTTGTTCTTCTTGCTATTTTTAGTTTTTTATTGGTTGTGTTACTCTTAACATAAACAAATTGGCGCTAGAGGAAGGTCTCTTGTGATCTGCAGTCCTACTTGCTCACTCAGAACTTCAAATTTCATTTTCTATCTTCTGCCCAATTTTCATTTTTTGGTGAGGAGCTGAACCTCAGCTCTTCGTTGCGTTTGAGTTTGGTGGAGAAAAAAGGAATTTCTGTTCATCCTACTTGTCAGCATGGATCCTTCTGAAAGTTCAAGAAGAAATCCCGGTAAAGAGCTCCAGGAGAGGACGGTGCAATCGGGTCCAAATGAGCTCGACCCGGAACAAGTAAGGTTGTTCATGCAACACCCTGCTTTTTCTAAGGAATTTGAGGAGATGATGAAGAAGACAGCAAGATCAATCTTGACGCCAGAAGCTCTGGTCGGAAACCCCAAGAACGCTGACCTTCGGGAAGGACAGGCGGAGTCAGACCCAGCCCGAGAGGCAGCAAAAAAAAATGGCAAAAGAAGGCTAGAGGAGGAAACCGAGCTGAATGCTAAGAGCAGGCTTGAGAGACCCCCCATTGCACGTCGTCTCACATTCTCCTCTCCCCAGAACATCTTTGCTTGGCTCGGAAAGCCAGCTAGCAAGGCACAAGAAGACCATCCCGAAAAATCAGCTAACAGTAAGAGTGTGGCCATGAGCATCCCACGTAAGCCAAACGAGGAGTTGGGCGAGCTGAAATATCTGAGGCAGAGAATCGCCGAGTTGGAGGCCAAGAAGATCACCCCCCCGCTTTGGCCCACATATCCAATCTCACGACTAGTTCTGACCAGCTCGGCATGTGATGACGAGTCCCCCTGTCTATCCAAATCCTCTCTGAACCGCTAGAGGGAAAGCTGAAAATCCCCCCGATCGCTCTGTACAAGGGGAGCAGCGATCCCGACTCGCATTTGAGTCACTACCAGAATTACATGGACATGCTCGGCGCATCCGACACGTACAGGTGCCGGATGTTCTCCATGACGCTAGACGAAGCCCCGCTAAGATGGTACCGATCACTACCTCGTCATTCTATCTGCTCGTGGCCGCAATTGAGATCTTCCTTCAGAGGACACTTCATGGTTTTTAAAGCCACTGTTACACCCAAAAGAGACATAACTACTATAGTACAACAACCAAATGAGTCACTCAAAAGCTACATAGCAAGGTTCACAAAGCAAGTTTCAGAGTCTCAGCCCTGCGGTGACAAAGCTCTACTCATTTTAGCTCAGAACGGGTTATCTGACAACTCATTCTTCAAATGGATCAATATCCAACAAGACCCGCAGACTTTCCAGGAATTCCTCGTACTAGCTGCATCACAGATAGCTGCCAAGCAGAACATGTCTGCTCCAGTAATTTCCTTCCCACAGCATCACAAATCATCCTGTCAAGTTGAGAAAAATCCAAGCTCTCAAGCAATCATGTCCGAAAAACTCCTACATGACAAACAAACCGACCTCCTAGCAGAGTACAACGAGGTCTACTCAATGGCAGCTGCCATAATTTCTGAACAAATAAAGGACCTGGACATTCTTCCCCCAGCCCGACCGATCAAGAAAGACCCTTCTCTACTGGACAAAAAAAGGTTTTGCAGATACCATGGATCGATTGGGCACAACACTGAGGAATGCCATGATTTAGTTCGCGCCCTGATCAAGGTCTGCGATGACCGAAATTTGCTACCCTTCTCTAAGAACAACCAAGCTCGGCAAGAAAGGAGAGAAATAACCAGCCACCCTAACCCCCACAAGCCGGAGCTGGAGCACCAAGGGAGATCTTGACCTTCATCAATACGAGCCGAGCTGAGGAAGAAACTTTGAATAGAAAGAGGAAAATCCTGATCAGAGACGCTAGGAACTCGATTCAGAAAACAAAAGTCATGAGATTTGATGTCCTCCATTTTGACGACCAGCTGAAGGAAGAGGATAAGCTGGTGTCATCCTTTACTTTTTATGACTCAGATGCAGCCCCGCTGGACCATCCCCACTCGGATGCTCTCGCCATCACTGTGCCCATCCTGGGGATCCGAACTCATCGAGTCCTTGTAGACCCTAGTGCGTACACGAGCATAATCTACCTGCCAACCTTCCGAAGGATGAGAGTGCCAAAGGAATACATTGAGCCGTGTGAGGACAGGATCAGGGGAATCAGCGGCGGCTATGTGCAGACTCTTTTCCAAGTAAGACTATCTGTGGAGTTCAGCACTGGAGAAGAGAAAAGGACCATCCTCACAACCTTCAAAGTGATTGATGTCCCGAGCTATTACAACGCCCTCATTGGCAGGCCAGCTCTTTACAACCTCAAAAGCGCGATGTTGGTCTATCACTACTCGATCAAATTCCCGGGCATCTTAGGTGAATACGAGCACCGAGGAGATCAAGTAGCCGCTCGGGAATGCAGCTGGTCTATCAGGCCAAAGCAAATCAACGTGGTCGAGCAGATGAAAACGAGTGGAGAACTGATTGAGAGAGCAAGCGAAGAGCTGGGAAACAAGGACGCGCTGAGCTCAGAAAAGGCTGCCGAACTCGCAGAAGGAGAAATGGAGAAAAGACCATGCTCCGTTCAGGACACCAGCAACGATACCGAGCTCGGCCAAACCAAACAGAGCAAAGAAAAAATGGGAAAGGAGTTCTCTGGGCATCAATGCTGAACAGAGAATGCCGAGCTCAACAGTTCCGAACAGAACAAAGAACTGGAAACACAAGTCGAAAAATCCGAGCTCAAGTTTTCCGAGCAGAAAGATGCCGACCTGAGCAGGGACAGAGGTCGGCGCCCAGGCAAAGAACTGATGTGGGAGTTCGAAGACAACATCTGCCGAACTGAAAAATCCGAGCTGAAAATGGGGGAGGATGAGCTGGATCCTCGAAACCTGAGCTTGAAAAGAAAGTCTGTCCATGCGGAGCTGGTTGAGGAGTTAGACTGGATATTAGTTGACAAGCACGACCCGAACAAACAACTTCGGGTCAGCCATGATCTCAAGGAACCCATCAGGTCTGAGTTGATAAGCTTTCTGAAAGCAAATCAAGATGTCTTTGCCTGGACACACGCTGATATACAGGGCATCGACCCGGAGCAAGCTTGCCATAGACTTAACATTGACAAAAATGTCCGGTCGGTGATTCAGAAGAGGAGGAAGCTCAGCCCGGACTGATACGAGGCATTGGAGTTAGAAGTCATGAAGCTCCTTGACAATAAGTTCATCCGCGAGGTCAGGTACCCAGTTTGGGTAGCTAACCCAGTTCTCATCAAGAAGCAAACAGGCTAGTGGCGGCTATGCATTGATTTTTCAGATCTCAACAAGGCTTGCCCCAAGGACAGCTATCCGCTCCCTCACATTGACTACATGGTGGACGCAACAGCTGGACACGAGTTGATGAGCTTTATGGACGCCTACTCAGGGTACAATCAGATCCCGATGCACCTAGACGATCAGGAGCACACATCATTCTACTCAGCGAGAGGTCTCTACTGCTACACCATGATGCCGTTTGGCCTGAAGAATGCTGGGGCTACCTATCAGCGCCTAGTTAATAAGATGTTTGCTAGTATGATAGGAAAGACTATGGAAGTCTATGTAGARGACATGCTCGTCAAATCCTTGTACTCAAATGACCACATCGATGATATGAATAAAATGTTTTTCAGTTTTGCGTGTTTACTCAAATGACGACATGCTCGTCAAATCCTTGTACTCAAAGAAATGCTCCTTTAGAGTTAGCTCAGGAAAATTTTTAGGCTATATGGTAAGTAAAAGAGGCATTGAAGCCAACCCAGATAAAATTCGAGCTATAACTGAACTACAACCTCCTAGAAGCATAAAGCAAGTACAGAGCTTAACCAGCAAAATGGCCGCACTGAATCATTTCATAACTAGATCCACGGACAAGTGAAAACCTTTTTCGAAGCAATCAAGAAAAACAAGACTTTCAAATGGACTGAGGAATGCCAAGTAGCCTTTGAAGAGCTGAAGAAATGCATGAAAAGTGTGCCGACCTTACAAAAACCGGTAAAGGAAGAGCCGCTATACCTCTACCTAGACGTTTTAACGGCGGCAGTCAGCTCGGCACTTGTCCGAACTGACGAGCACGGACAACACCCGATGTATTATACGAGCCACGCCCTGCATGACGCTGAGCTGAGATACTCAGCCATGGAGAAACTAGCTTTCGCCCTCGTCACCTCCTCACGAAAGTTACGCCCATACTTCTTGGAACATAGGATAGTTGTCCTGACAAGTTTTCCCTTAAAACAGATCATGCACCGCTCTGACACTTCAGGAAGGATGATCAAATAGGCCATCGAGCTCGGAAAATTCGACATAACATACGAACCAAGAACATCCATTAAGGGACAAGCCCTAGCCGACTTCATAGTTGAGTTCACTCCGGCTGTTGAACTGATTCCCGCAGAGGCTGAACAGTGGTGCATGTACGTTGATGGGTCATCGATAACTGGACGAGCTGGAGCAGGAATCGTATTGGTTAGTCCTGAAAAGAAACCTTTCTGCTCAGCCGTACGCTTCCAGTTCCAGCTGACCAATAATGTAGCCGAGTACGAAGCCCTCCTTGCCGGGCTGGAAGCAGCCGCCTCGATGGGGATCAGGAATCTAAAAATACAGAGTGACTCCCAACTAGTGGTGAACCAGATCAACGATGAATATGAAACCAAGGAGCCCAGAATGGAATTATATCTCGAACTCACAAAAGCACGCCTAGCCAATTTCGAAGCCGAGGTCATCCATGTATCACGAAATGATAACGTCCCAGCAGATTCCTTAGCCAAGTTAGCATCAAGCCTTGGTGTAGAGGAGCTGGATACAGTGACAGTCAGCCACCATTCAACAATGGCACTAGCCGCCGCCGCCGCTTACTCAGCTAGTCAAGCCGACCAGAATGAGGAAGTTCAAAACAAAAGGGAGAGCTGGATGAAACCATTCCTACTTTACCTAAATGAAGGAGTGCTCCCAGAAAACCGAGCTGAAGCACGTTCAATACGAACAAAGTCAGCTCGGCTCACCATTGTAGATGGGTTGTTGTACAAGAGAGGGTATTCTGTTCCCTTACTCCGCTGCTTGAACGAACAGGACGCTGAATACGCGTTGAGAGAAGTACACGAGGGCATCTGTAGAAACCACGCTGGAGGACAATCACTAGCTCACAAGCTCATCCGACAGGGATATTATTGGCCGACCTTAAAAAAAGACACGATTGAGAAGGTCAGAAAATGCAAAAAATGCCAAATGTTTGCACCCCAGATAAACTCTCCCACAGAAACCCTCAATTCCATATACTCGCCATGCCCGTTCGCTAAATGGGGAACAGACCTGATCGGTCCATTACCAAAGGGCAAAGGAGGAGTAAAACATGCGGTAGTGGCGGTGGATTACTTTACCAAATGGGCAGAAGCCGAACCATTGGCATCTATAACCGACCAGAAGATCATTAATTTCGTCTAGAAATCGATCATATGTAGATTTGGAGTGCCGCTCTCAATAATATCCGATAATGGCAAGCAGTTCGACATCAAGAGGTTTAAGGTATTTTGCGGAGAACTGAATATCAAAAACAATTTCTCCACACCATACCACTTTCAATCGAATGGACAAGTCGAAGCGGTCAACAAGATCCTCAAATACACGCTGAAAAAGAAATTGGAAGATCTGAAAGGTAGCTGGCCAGAGGAGCTACCCAGTGTCTTATGGTCATACAGAACAACACAACGCTCATCTACCGATGAAACTCCTTTCTCATTGGCCTTCGGGTCAGAAGCGGTCATACCAGTTGAGATCGGCACGCCATCCTACTGAGTAGCACACTTCGAAGAAGAGAAAAACGACTTGGCGTGCCGAGCCGCACTCGACCTCCCCGAAGAAAGAAAAATGGATGCCGAACTAAAGAACGCCATCTACAAGCAAAAAAGCGAACGCTACTACAACTCAAAGGTGAAAGCCAGAAATTTCAAAGTCGGTGACCTGGTCCTCAAACGCATTTTCGGACCAAATCAAGGCTCCCTCAAACCAAAATGGGAGGGACCATTCAAGATATCGGAAATCCTCCAGCACGGGGCTTACCATATGGAATACTTAGACGGAAAGAAATTTGCACACCCTTGGAATGCTGTATACCTCAAAAAATATTATCAATAAAATTTTAGTTCTTGTTATTTATCAAAAGTACAGATCGACAAAGCAAGGGGCTCCCAAGCCCAAAACCAAATGGGGTGATAGACCGACCTCATCAGGGCGATCTCACTCATACAAACCTCATTGCAACACTGCTTACTTAAGACAAAAGAAAAAAATCCGAGCTCAACATGCCGAGCTCAGAAAGAGTCAAAACTCAAAATTGACTCGACACGTTAAAAAGAGCAGGATCTCAAAAAATCCGAGCTCAACATGCCGAGCTCAAAAA
>BMAC01000317.1:407359-448423 GCA_014905375.1 Phtheirospermum japonicum | reverse complement strand
CCTAGTGGTGGCCAAGCAGAAATGCACCGAGCCGCTGAGCTCGGTCATATGCCGAGTAGGAACTTCCCCCCGGGACTCGCCAGGCCGCTAAGCCACGAACTCGCCGAGAACTTCCCCACCTTAGGGGTGGCGGTGCAGAGACGCGATGTACCGAGCCGCCGAGCTTGGTCATATGCCAAGCAGAACTTCCCCCGGGACTCTCCAGGCACTAGGCACGACTCGCCGAGCACTCCCGCCTAGGGGTGCCGAACAGAGACGTGCCGAGCCACCGATCTCGGTTATACGCCGAACAGAATTTTACTCGGGACTCGCCAGGCGCTAGGCGCGACTCGCCGAGCACTCCCGCCTAGGGGTGCCGAGCAGAGATGCACCGAGCTGTTGAGCTCGGTTATACGCCGAGCAGAATTTTACTCGGGAATGCCAGGCGGTCCGAATTATGCGCCGAGTGCTTCCACCCGTTGATGCCGAGCAGAGAAATGTTGGAGAGTTATGGGCTCGGCCGAGGGATGCAATATCTCAGTCGGTCCTTCAACTAGTCGACGATCCCAGCAAGCGGAGCTGAAATATTAGACTAACGACTTTGAGGCCATCCGAAGTGAAAAATGTCTAAGGTCGGCATTAAGTCGGCGGGAAATATCTGAGGATGGCGTTGAGGCGGTGGACACGTGAGGAGAGATTATGGAAGACCAATAGGAGAGTGACAGGTGTACAATCAGGATTTCAATGGAAAACTATAAATAGCCTCTCCAAGAGAGAGAGAAAGGATCCCCCAATTTTTAGAGAGAGCTTTAGAGAGAGAAAGCTTGTATTTGAAGGTCAATCACCTATAAAAAGGGTCCAGCTAAGGCCGATCCGAACTGATTTTGAGGAATAAAAGTTAAACACTTTTTTCCACTCTTTTCTACTATCTGATTGTTGTTCTTCTTGCTATTTTTGGTTTTGTATTGGTTGTGTTACTCTTAATATAAACAACGAGTTTGAAGAGGTGAATGTCGTACAAAACTTTCAGCCCACTAACAAATCGGGGCAAAAGTTCACCAAGATCTACAATCCTTACTTGAATGCTTATAACCTAGAGTTCCAAGATCATCCGAACTTCAAGTACGGCCCCGGAAATCCTAATTACGTGTCAATCCCCAAGTAAACGGATCCTCAACGCCACCTCCCCCGAATAGAAATCAAGTAGGGCCAAGCATTTACACCTCATATCCGAACAAAGGCCATGGGAATTGTCAACAACGCCCTCCGCAAGGGCCAAATCACTCAGGCCAACAACAGAAACAAGCTCCACCCCCTTAGATTTTGATGAAGAGTTGCAATTGTGGTGACAGTGATAAGAATATGAGACTCTACGAAATCAAGAAGAGACTCTCCACACGATAGAAGAGAACAATCGCACTGAGAAATAAATGGACAAGTTAGAGATAATGATGGGGCAGATCTCTACATCTTTAGAAAAACTCGGGACTGATCCCGGGAAACTTCCTAGTCAACCTGAACAATCAATGGAAATACATGAACTTCGAGGAGGTAAGAAGGTTGATAATGGGATCTGAGAATTTGAGAACAAAAAGGTGGGGAACGAACTGATTACGAAAGAGGAAAATGCTAACGTGCCACCCTTGAATGAGAAAAAAGGTAGCAATCGAGGGGATTTATAAGTCCCAAAATCGATACGTTCCAGGTTTGATCACCAAGATTTTTCCATCAAAGGGAGCCAATTAGAGAAAAGAGAGTGCAACCAAGACATCCAGATGGATGGGCCCAGAATCCGACCGGATTGAAGCAACAGAAGATGTATCCGGTCGGATGATTCTAGAACCCGACTGAATTGGAAGGACAAAAGAAAAATCCGGTTGGACAAATCAAGCATCCGGTCGGATTGATTCAACATCCGACCGGACAGACTAGCAGAACCGGTCGGACAGCAAGACAGTAGCTTCATCCGACCGGACACCATATCATATCCGGTCGGATCAGACCGATAAGCAGGGCAACTTTGGTTGTTTCAAGCCACAACGAGTCATTCGAGACCCCGTTTAATTTCTGAATCATCTTAATCCACCATAGGAGAACAAGAAGTTCATGGAGCTTTATAACATGTTGAAGAGCGTGAACGTCAACTTTCCTCTTCTTGATGTGATCAAACCAATGTTAGAGTATGTGAAATTCTTCAAGGAGCTCACATCAAAGGAGAGACGGTTGGAAGCAAACGAGAGGATTGTGTTGTCGAAAGAAGTAAGTGCCATATGCCACCAACCACTGCCACCAAAAGTGAGTGATCTCGGGAGTTTTTGCATTACGATAACTCTAGGGGATGGGCAAAAGGCACAAGGAATGCTCGATTTAGGGGAAGGGATCAACTTGATGCCCTTCGCCCTATACAAATAATTCAATCTTGGGAAAATGAAGAAAACAAGCATACGACTTCAACTAGTAGACCGCTTGATAAGATATCCTTTGGGAGTGGTCGAAGATGTTTTGGTAGAAGTCGGCTCTTTAGTAGTCCCCGTGGACTTTGTGATATTGGACGTTGGAGAAGTGGCCAAATCAAGCAAGGATCACACTATATTGTCGGGTCGACCATTCATAGCAACGTCACGCACAATGATAGACGTGTATCGAGGAAGAATGACACTTTCCATTTTGACGAATCAGTTACTTTTTCACTCAGGGACATCAAGAATGCTCCATCATCCCTTTTAGATACCGTTTGCTCTTATCTCGATTATGTGGACCAATGAGTGAGGGAGTTATTTGGTGTAATGCCGTTAGTAGAGTGGAGTGTCAAGGACAAAGACTTTTATCCAAATGCGGAGGGGGTGGTCGACCTATTTGTGATTGAAGATGAGGATATAGGCGAAATGTCTATTGGACCCGTACTGAAGCCTAAGATGGAATTGAAGCCACTTCCAAGACACCTCAAATATGTTTTTCTTGAGGCAATGAGAGAAAACCCATGATCATTTTTGTGGAGTTAGTGGAACATGAGGAAAAAGAATTGATCGAGGTGCGCAAAAAGTACAAGTAAGCTATCGGTTGGAGCATCAGAGACATTAAAGGAATAAGTCCGGTCACATGCATGCACCAGATTAAGTTATAAAAAGGAGCGAAATTGATAAGAGATGGGCAGAGATGTCTGAACCCTACACTCATGGAGCTAGTCAAGAAATAAATTTTCAAACTCATTGACGAGGGAATCATCTACCCCATGGTGGATAGCGAATGGGTTAGTCCAGTGCACGTCGTTCCGAAGAAAGGAGGTATTACAAGTGTGGAGAAAGATAAGGGAGAGGTCGTTCTGACGCGCATAACCACCGGGTGGCACATGTGCATCGATTACAAGAAACTCAATGCTGCGACGAGGAAGGACCATTTTCCACTACCATTCATGGACCAGTTGCTCAACAAGCTAGCGGGACACGAATACTACTGCTTTTTGGATGGCCTCTCCGGCTACTACCAAATAGCGATAGCTCCGGAGGATCAGAGGAAGACGACATCCACATGCCCATTTGGCACGTATGCCTACTGAAGGATGCCGTTCGGCTTGTGCAATGCCCCAACAACTTTTTAGAGGTGCATGCTCTCCATATTTACCGAGTTCATTGATGAATTTCTCGAAGTCTTTATGGACGACTTTTTGGTATAGTGCTCATCCTTTTCTAATTGCTTAAATAATTTGTCTAAAGTGATTGAGCGATGTGATGAGTCTTGTTTAACTTTGAGTTGGGAAAAGTCAAATTTCATGGTCAAGAGTGGGATTTTACTAGGTCATGTGGTGTCTAATAAGGGGCTGGAGGTTGATAAGGCTAAAATAGATGTTATTGAAACCTTTCCACCCCCTAGGGATGTCAAAGGTATTAGGAGTTTTCTAGGACACGTGGGATTTTATCGGCGCTTTATAAAATATTTTTCTAAAATTTGCCGCCCATTGTGTAAATTATTAAGTAAAGATGTGCCGTTTGAGTCTGATAATGAATGTCTTAACGCATTTAGCATTTTGAAAGAGAAACTTACCCTGACACCCATTGTTGTTGCCCCTGGTTGGTCCCTCCTGTTTGAAATTATGTGTGATGCGTCGAACGATGCGATGGGGGCTGTCTTAGGGCAACTTGTTTATAAGTTGCTAAGGGTCATCTATTATGCTAGTTTTATGTTGAATAGCACCCAACGCAACTATACTACCACTGAACGTGAACTGTTTGCTATTGTGTTTGCATTAGATAAGTTTCGGTCTTATATTGTGGGCTCCAAAATCATTGTGCATACCGATCATGCGACTTTATGCCATTTATTTACAAAAATCCAAAGTAAGCCTAGGTTGATTCGTTGGGTTCTTCTTTTGCAAGAATTCGACGTTGAGATTAGAGTGAAAAGGGTGCTAAAATGTGGTAGCCGACCATTTGTCTCGCATGTTGGTAGATAGTGAGTCTAGCAAGCATAACTTTGTCGATGACATTTTTCCTTATGAGGATGCTAACGCTATCGATAACATTGATGATCTGTGGTATGCCGACTTTGTGAATTAGCTTGCATGCAATATTATCCCTGACCACCTTTCAACCCAAGAAAGGAAGCAGTTTTTGTTCAAATGCAGGAGCTTCTTTTGGGATGACCCATACTTGTACAAGCAATGCAAGGATGGACTTTATCGTAGGTGTATTCAAGATGAAGAGAAGATGGACATATTGAGTTTTTTCCATGACAATGGAGGCCATTTTGGGAGCCAAAAGATGACGTTCAAGGTCCTTCAACCTGGATTTCATTGGCCTTCTCTTTTCACCGATGCATATCAATATTTCAAGAGATGTGATAACTGCCAAAGATCAGGCACGATAGGGAAGAAGGATGAGATGCCATTGGTGCCCAATCAGGTGATCGAGATATTCGATGTGTGGGGCATCGACTTCATGGGCTCATTTCCGAAGAGCAGAGAGTACGAGTACTTACTCATGGGGGTCGATTACATGTCAAAGTGGGTGGAGTCGATTCCTACCCAGAAAACTAATTCTGATGCCGTGCTCAAATTCATCCAAGAGAACATTTTCAGCCACTTTGGTGTGCCAAGGATGATAATAATCGATGGTGGTAGCCACTTCTGCAACCGTGCTTTAAACCGATTAATGAACAAGTACGGAGTGCGGCACAAGGTAGCGACTCCTTACCATGCACAAACATCAGGGCAGGTGGAGATGAGCAACCAAAAAACAAAAGCTATTTTGGAGAATACGGTGAAACCTAACCGCAAGTATTGGGCAACCAAGTTGGTTGATGCATTGTGGTCATATCAAACATTCCACAAGACGGTTTTGGGCATGAGTCCATTTCGACTAGTCTACGGGAAAGCGTGCCACCTTCCGGTTGAGTTGGAGCACAAGGCGAGATGGGTCGTACGTACGTTCAACATGAATCTGAACGAAGCTGGAGGATATCGCAATTTGGAGTTGACCGAGTTGGAGGAGATTCGTAACGATTCTTATGAGATGGCCTGGAATAGCAAGCAAAAGATGAAGGAAAAGCATGACAAGAAGCTCATTCCGAAAGACTTGAAAGTGGGGAAATTGGCCCTACTTTCCAACTCCCGTTTTAAAATCTTTCCCAGAAAGCTTAAGTCCAAGTGGAGTGGCCCTTACTTGATTACGGAGATCAACGAGTTCAGGGCTGTCACTTTGTACGACGAGAAAAGCGACTCCACTTTTCAAGTCAACGGGCATCGTGTGAAGTTGTACCACGGAGGGCCCATTCCCAAGAATGATTGTGAAGTTGTGCTACTGAGCGACCCACCTCGAAACATTTAAGAATGAAGTGAGGTATTGTCGTGAAAAAGACATTAAAAGTTGCACTTCTTGGGAGGTAACCCAAATTTTCATTATTTTTGTTCGTAGTATTGTGTGATTTTCATTTTTCATTTTATTTGTGTACATATTTTTATGTATGATAAACTAGATTTGGATGGATTTGATGATGGTGTGTTTAGTGTGCAGGAAAAGGTGAAATTGAGCAGCCACAAACAATCCGACCGGATAGGGGGAGAATCCGATCAGATAAAATAAACTGTAAGCACCATCTGACCGGATTAGCGTATGGACGGGTCGGACGAAACCTTTTGAAGAAACACCAGCCCTGGAATCAAGTATGCCATTAATGATTTTTCCATTCTCGAGTTTGATATCAATACAAAACGAGCCAGGATCCGCCTTCTTAAGAGCCGAGAGACAAGGGTCACCAACCACACTTGCCTCCTTAGATGGATAAACTATCTAATTCGTAGCTCTCTCAAGCCTTTTGGAAGAAAGATCCTTGAAGAACGTAGAGTAAGCGGGCAAATTTCGGATGGTGTCTAATACGTAGGACAATAACCCATGGAGCTTTTGAAATTTGTCGTCCTTTGTAACAATTTGTAGACGGGATGGATAGGTCATGGGGGCTTTAGAAATCGGTGCCTTGTAGGGATTTGAAGACTTGTGTAGGCCATCGGGAAGTTCCCTTGCTAAAGTGGGACCCACGGGCGAAGAATCGGGAAGAGTAAAAACACTCGGGATAGAAACCACCTCCCCCCTCGGACGATGGGACATCCGTATTATCAACCACCCCACCACTTCCAAGGACCGTGACCGCATGAGCTTGCGAAGGTTGGCTTGGCAATTTTCCTTTCTCATTAGCGTGCTTGAGCATATTCACATCACTTGATAATTGCCCCACCTTAGTGTTTAACCCGTTGGTTGTAGCCTCAAGAACATTGAACTTAGCATCAAACGAAGTCAACGTAACGGAAAATGATTTCAGTTGTTGCATAGTGATCATGAGAGTCGGATCAGAAGGTGGAGTAAGAGCATTCATCAGAATAGGCGAACGAGGCGGACCCACTTGAGGAGTAATGATCCTTCATATTACCCCCCGCTGACGTGTCCACCATATATTGGGAATGCGGGTCCAATGTTTCATAGAGAGTTTGGATCAAAAGCTCCTTTGCCATATGATGATGTGGACAACTTGTGAGAAGATCTTGGAAACGAGACCAAGCGGAGTGAAACGGCTCATTTTTCATTTATTTAAATGAGATTATCTTGATACTCAACTCGACTGTCTTCTCATCGGAATAATAGTGATTCGGAAATATCGCCGAAAGCTCATCCCATGTATGAACCGAGTTGGAAATGATACTCATAAACCATGACAATGCCTTATCTTGAAGAGCATACGAAAAACACCGGAGTTGAAGATGCTCTAAACTCATCATATTCGGGCGATTATCGAAGGAATTGGAGAGGACCCTCTTTAGAAAACCCGTGAAGGATCGGAAGCTGAGGAAAATCAAGCAAGTGAATATTAATAGCCATAATCTCGGGAGGAAGGGATACATACGATGAAATAGTCGCCCCCATGAAGGCTTTGCTAACATCTCTCATAGCGAAGAAGGGAGGGGCATTTTGGGCATTGGGGCTCACACCCCCAAATAATGCAAATTGATTGGGAGTGCCCTCTTGAACATTATTATCGGCACCAAATGGAACATTATTTAAATTTTAAGCATGATGACCTCCATACGGGCAAGGGTTCGGATTTTGGCCACCAACATTCCCATTTGGACAAACAAAGCCTCCATTATACATATTTGGACAAGGATTCAGAACACCATAACCTCAAAACCGACCATTCGGGTTCGTAAAGCCGCTATATCCAACATGGTTTGCACCATGACCTCCCATTTTGGTTTGGCCATTGCCGTTAACACCATTGTCAACATGGTTTACACCATGCCCTCCCACGTTGTCAAAACCATAACCAATCATCCCATTCCCAACATGGTTTGCACCATGTCCTCCCATGTTATGAATGTAACCTCCATTTCCATAAGTATTGGAAATGAAAGCATTAGAAGAGTTAGGAAGGGGTGCGGTACCTTGGTGTAGGCCCATGGCATGTCCATGAGTGGTAAAACCACTCCCTTGATTACCTAGAGCATGGTCGGGAGGGCCCGTTGGATTGGGAATCAAAAGCCCAGGTTTATCACTTCGTATGGAAGACTCAACATGAACAACAGGCTTGGAAGTATTAGAGCTTTGAGGATGACGGGCCCGTGGAGACTCCCCGTTGAGATTGAGAAACGGGCTGGTGTTTTGAAGATTATTTGCCATGTTTTGAGTAATAGCAAAGGGACATCGTAAACGCCTTAACCTCTCGGGATTCGAAATATAAGGAGCCAAGTCGTTCCCAAGTGTTCTCCGTCCGTGCATACACTCAAGAAAAACGTCAAATACAAAAGAAAGCTAAAAATTCAAAGAAACTACAAGCGAATCGAAAACCTTAACCAAGTCGATTCGCAACGACGCCATTTTGTTTTGAAAGGTTTTAGTGGTTTGTAGTATTGATAAGGTTCGTGTGGCTTGGTATAATCGGAATTCGATGCGATGTGTTTTTAGCTTTGAGAAATTGAAGGGAACGAAAATTAATGAAAATTATGAAAATAAACTAAGACTAACTATGAAGATCTATGAAAGTAAATGCAAGTATTTTGGATGCCTCGTGCGTATGCCATATTGAAATTGCAAGCAATATTCAAAATAATCAATAAAAAGCAAGGGAACAACAAGGTACAAGCATAAAACCTAAAGTACAACTATGCATGCATGATCATAAAATTCTAAATAAGGCAAGCCAACGAAAATTGAAAGCACGAATAGAAAGAGCAATAAAAGTTTAAATCTTTTCGAAAAATAACACAAAAAGAAGAGTAAATCTATGATTCAACATAAAACCATGCATGAAAATAAAAATCAATATAAAGCATATGAAATACTTGAAATAAAAATGATCCAAGTCCCGATCTATGATCAAGGTGTGTCACTCACCTAGATTACATAAACCAAATCACAAATCTAACAATAAATCTAAGAGTTAAGGCAAAATGCATAAATTGAAGAACTAGGAAGAAAATAATGAAAAACATACTTGAATTAAGAAAGAGAATCCAAAAGTTTGAATGAAATTACAATCAAAATAAGATCCAAGTGATGACTTGAATTCTTCTTGAGCATACAAACCCAAGGAATAGCTTAAAATTAAATCTAAGATCTAGAGAGAGAAATTAAATATAAAGTGAGAAAATAAATCTAAAAACTTGAGAGAGAAAATAAATCCTAAACCTATGCAAGAGTTGGGAGGAGAGTGGCCTCCTTGGTTGGTGAAAGATGTGGGGTTTATATAGATGTTCGCAGGGGCAAGATTGTCAAAAATGCCAAAATTCCCAAAATTCCCTGCGACGCAGTCGATCGACAGCGTTTCAGTCGATCGACGGGATGGCAGTCGAGCGACTGCCTCGTGTTCAAGTGGCTCATCCTCTGTCAAGTAGTCAGATCTGGCTGTTCTCAGTCAATCGACTGGTATGGCTGTCGACTGACTGCATGTCCATCGATCGACTGCATGGCTGTTGAAATGGGTCAGCCTCTGTCGAGCAGTCGATTTGGCTATTCTCTGTCGATTTGGCAGTCGATTCGGGATGCTTTCGGACCAGTTTTCTCATTTTGGCACGGATTTTGGGCCTCAATGCCTTGACTCGAACCTAGGTGCATGCCAACACGTCTTGGCGCGAATCTAATTCATTAAGCCTTCTACGAAATAAGAATCTTGAACTTAAAAACCCAAGAATCACCCAAACATCACCAATATCGTATACATAAGGCTCAAAACAAACAAAATAAGAAAACAACCTAACAACCTAACGAAACTCTCAAGGCTACTATAAACAACATGAAACTCTAATTAAAATACAAGAAAAACACTGTAATTACATTCAAAGCAACACCCTACACTTAACGGTTTGTTCGTCCTCGAACAACGAAAAGAATCAAGAATGTACATGCAATGAACATTATGTAAAAAGAAAAATCCTTGTGCTTATCCTTATTAGAATGATAAAAGTATCAACATAAACTCATTATCGCCAAGCATTTCTCGTATTACTCTTTCTCAAATGAAAACCAAATCGATGACTTCCTCTCATATGGAATTTTGAGGTTGTTCGCTCAATTCGCTCAAGTGTTTATTTTATATGGCGTGTATACGCTCAAATCGGGCAATACATACACCTATTCAAGATTTCACAAATCAAAAACTCAAAATTGCCCATAGTACATGACCAAACAACAATCAAAAGAGGTCTTTATTCCGGGTCGTAATGTTGGCTCTTTGGTAAGGTATGGAATATATGGATATAGTGGCTAACACACGATCAAACGTGATCCATAACACACGAAACCCTAACTTCTAGAACTCGAAGCTTATAATCGCTTCACCCTTCCCAAATTACTTAACTCACATTCGAAATCCTTTCGTACACTCAAACACTTTTTCGACTTTATTTCACAATGCTTAGAAACTTTTTGAATTCGCTTCTTTTTACTAAACTTAGCCTTTTAATCATTAGGCTTTTCTCTCGAACGCACGCTTTATCACTTTTCGTGATTTGTGTTGGAGTTTATTTGTCGTTCTCCCTTTTTTTATTTCTTTCATCTTCTTCTTCTCTTTTTTTTATATGAATATAGACTCAAAATCCAAAACCCATAATTGATTTCCCACACATTTCTAGTCAACTAACAACATACACTCTCGCCTCACAATTTGTGAAGATATGAGAGCTAAAATCGAGCTCGGCTAACAAGAAATGAGGCATAGGCTCAAGGGGGTTCATTTGGGATATTTAAGTAGCTTAAATATTTTAATATGGCCGAAATAAAGGTGATATATGTGCCTTGAGGCCATTTCCAAATTCAATCATGTACGAGCAAAATCAAGCCTCCTCAATGAAATTTCCATAAAAATGCAAGCAAAACCGATAATTCACATAAGGCTACTCTCTAGTTTGCACTGAGTTTTGGAAAACAAAGTCAAAAGAGCTTTTAAAACGTTACAATCTTTTCACGAGTAAATGTTGAACACACACACACACACACACACACACACACACACACACACATATATATATATATATATATATATATATATATATATATATATATATATATATATATATATATATATATATAGGTAGGTAGGTTTTGGACAAAGCACAAAAATTCAAGTCCTTACACAAGAGGGCATAAACATGCAAAAACCCGACAAGTAAACTATTCAAACTTCAAAGCATGTGGTGATTGCTCAACAATGTAATAAAAATACACAAGACACAAAAACGACTCAACCATATGAATGCACAATTAGTAAGCGTCACTTCGTCAAGGCTCGAGTTAAGAAAGACAAATCAAGCTTTGTAAAACTCGGACTCTATCCACTTACCCACCCCACACTTAGACCATGCAATGCTCTTATTGCATTTTAATGAAAATCAAGTAAAAGGGGGGTGAGATAGAAGCTTTCTTAACCGAGTGAGTTTGGGTCGATCTCGGTGGGATCCACTTAAGCATCCAAGCAATCTAAGCGAAAATCGAGCATGGCTTATTTCTCCCGGCTCCATGAACGTTACTAACTGATCAATTCGGCCAAAGTTGGAGTCGAGAAATAAAACACTATAAAAGAAAATTACACAAAGTTAAAAATACAAGAAAATATGCACATGAATCAAAACAAAGCAAAACCAAGGGCTAAAAAGAACCAAAAGACAACACTTTTTTTTTAAAATTTTTCAATTTTTTGAATGTTTTTAGGTTTTTATATAATAAGAAAGTAAGAAAGAAAGAAATCTAAAAATAAAATAAATAAATGAAAAGAACATGGGTTGCCTCCCAAGAAGCGCTTCTTTTACGTCATTAGCTTGACGAACTCCCTTCTTACTTTATGGTGGGTAGAGAAAACTGCCACGACAAGGCTTGACCCGATGGCCATTAACTTGGGATTGTGCTTGAGTCTTAGGGTCGATTAAGGTCACCACCCCACTCGGATTGAGTTCTTCAATTGCGTATGGCCCCATCCACTTAGATTTTTTCTTGTTGGGATATAAGGCCAAACCGAAATCGTAAAGCAAGACGAGCATACCGGCTTCAAGTTCTTTTGGGACTATCCTCTCGTCATGGATTTGTTGTGCTCTTTCCTTTTAAATATGAGTGTTTTCAAATTGAAAGTCCCAAAAGTCGTCTAACTCCTCCACTCGCAACATTCTCTCGAGCCCGGCCTTCTTCAAATCCATATTCACGACTTCTATCGCCCAAAAAGCTTCATGCTCGAACTCAATTGGTTTGCTCTCCTCTTCTTCCAAGTAGTCATACTTGAGGTGAGATGGGAGAGGCTTAAGCTCGGGCTTGTGCCTCCTCTCGACCTCATTATGGATTAATTCGAGCAATTCAACGATCTCCTCAAGATGACCTTCAAGCTCTTCAACGGGTTTCATTTCCAATCCATCATCCATAATCTCCACCTCCCCCTCTAAAATTTCATCGTTGCCCTCAACGACACATTTACAATCCTTCTCACACAATCCCTTGGCATATCGAAACGCAATTGAATCGTCGTAATGAACAAATGCCTCATTTCCCTCACAATAACCTTCAACACAAGCTCCCGGGTCGAACTCCTCCTCTTTTCTCACGTCCTCCATATGAACTTGTGCATCTAACTCTTCACTTCAACATGTAAACAATCCGCATAAAAGACGCTTGATGGAATAGATGACAAGTTAGCCATAGAAAATATGACTGATTCACCCGCTACGGACAAAGTAAAATTCTTCTTCCCAACATCTATCAAACATTGAGTTGTAGCCATGAATGGGCTGCCTAGCAAGATAGTGTGTTCGGCACCATCGTCCTTCACCATGCCAACATCCAATACCACGAAATCGACCGGAACCACGATCCCTCTAACTTGTAAAAGAACATCCTTGATCATCCCCTTTGTGTGTCTAATTGACCGACCGGCCAATTGTAAGAAAATGCGTGTTTCTTGAAAAGGAGGAAGCTCCAATTGTTCATATGTTGAAAACGGCATCAAATTAACACCCGCCCTTGAATCAAGCATGCCATTAATGATTTTCCCATTCCCGAGTTTGATATCAATAAAAAATAAGCTGGGATCTGCCTTCTTATGAGCCGAGAGAGAAGGGTCACCAACCACACTTGCCCCCTTAGATGGATAAACTATCTCATTCATAGCTCTCTCAAGCCTTTTGGAAGAAAGCTCCTTGAAGAACGTAGAGTAAGCGGGAAAATTCCGGATGGCGTCTAATACATCCGACAATAAACCATAGAGCTTTTGAAATTAGTCGTCCTTCATAACCATTTGTAACCAGGATGGATAGGGCATGAGGGCCTTAGAAATTGGTGCTTTGTAGGGATTTGAAGGCTTGTGTAGGCCATCGGGAAGTTCCCTAGATAAAGTGGGACCCACGGGCAAAGAATCGGAAGAGTAAAAACACTCGGGATAGAAACCACCTCCCCCTTGGACGATGGGACATCTGTATTATCAACCACCCCACCACTTCCAAGGACTGCAACCGCATGAGCTTGCGAAGGTTGGCTTGGCAATTTTACTTTCTCATTAGCTTTCTTGAGCATATTCACATCACTTGATAATTGCCCCACCTTAGTGTTTAACCCGTTGGTCGTAGCCTCAAGAGCATTGAACTTAGCATCAAACAGAGCCAACGTAACGGAAAATGATTGCAATTGTTGCATAATGATCATGAGAGTCAGATCGGAAGGTGGAGTAGGATCATTCATCGGAATAGGCGAGCGAGGCGGACCCATTTGAGGAGTAACACCCGCATTTGGATTGGCATAACTAAAATTCGGATGCATGCAGTTGCCTTGATGATAAGGAGGATTGTAATTCGGCAGACGAGCAAAAGGTATCTTAGTAACACCGGGTCCCGCTTGATACCCTTGAACCCCACATACTTCCTCTGATTGAAGCATCGACATATAAAAAGAGGAATTTGACGGACAATACGTGGTATCATGACCAAATATTCCACACAACGCACACGGGGGACCTGGGCTTGGGTTAGACAACTTAGCAATTTGACCCTCCATAGCCGCTACTTTCTTTTCCAACTCAAGCTCTCTAGGAGAAGAAGCTTCACTCACTTCATTAGCGTTAGAATACAACGCTCGAGAAGATTTTTGTTGAGAGTTCTTGGCCAAAGTGGTGAAAATCTTGTGAACCACTTGAGTAGGATGATCCTTCATATTACCCCCCGCCGACGTGTCCACCATATATTGGAAATGCGGGTCCAACACTTCATAAATAGTTTGGATCAAAAGCTCATTTGCCATATGATGATGTGGACAACTCGTGAGAAGATCTTAGAAACGAGCCCAAGTGGAGTGAAATGGCTCATTTTTCATTTGTTTAAACGAGATTATCTTGATCCTCAATTCGGTCGTCTTCTCATCGGAATAATAGTGATCCAGAAATATCGCCGAAAGCTCATCCCATGTATGAATAGATTTGAAAGGGATACTCATAAACCATGAAAATGCCTTATCTTGAAAAGCATACGAGAAACATCGGAGTTGAAGATTCTCTAAACTCATCATATTTGGGCAATGGAAATTCAAGACTTGCCACAAGAATTGTCGAAGGAATTGGAGAGGATCCTCTTTAGCAAACCCGTGAAAGATCGGAAGATGAGCAAAATCAAGCAAATGGATATCAATAGCCATAACCTCGGGAGGAAGGGATACACACGATGAAATAGTGGCCCCCACGAAGGCTTTGCTAACTTCTCTCATAGCAAAGATGGGAGGGGCATTTTCAGCATTGGGGCACACACCCCCAAACAACGCAAACGGATCGGGAGTGCCTTCTTGGACATTATTTTCGGCACCAAATGGAACATGATTGAGATTGTAAGCATGAGGACCTCCATACAGGCAAAGATCCAGATTTTGGCCACCAACATTCCCATTTGGACCAACAAAGCCTCCATTATACATATTCGGACAAGGATTGGGAACACCATAACCTCCAAATGGGCCATTAGGGTTCATAAAGCTGCTATACTCAACATGGTTTGCACCATGCCCTCCCATGTTGGGTTGACCATTGTCGTTAATACCATTGTCAACATGGTTTGCACCATGCCCTCCCACGTTGCCAAAACCATAACCAATTATCCCACTCCCAATATGGTTTGCACCATGCCCTCCCATGTTAGGAATGTAACCCCCTATTGCCATAATTATTGTAAATAAAAGCATTAGGAGAGTTGGGAAGGGGTGCGGTACCTTGGTGTAGGCCCATGATGTGTCCATGAGTGGTAAAACCACTCCCTTCATTTCCTAGAGCGTGGTCGGGAGGGCCCGTTGGATTGGAAGTCGAAAGCTCGGTTTTATCACTTGGTGTGGAAAACTCAACATGAACAACGGGCTCGGGAGTACTAGAGCTTTGAGAATCACGGGCCCGTGGAGACTCCCTATTGGGATTGAGAAATGGGCCGGTGTTTTGAAGATTATTTGCCATGTCTTCAGTAGTAGAAAAGGACGTCATAAACGCCTTAATCGCTCGGGACTCGAAATATAAGTAGCCAAATTGTTCCCAAGTGTTCTTCGTCCGTGCATACTCTCAAGAAAAATGTCAAATATAAAAGAATACTAAATGTTCAAAGAAACTACAAGCAAATCGAAAACCTTAACCAAGCCGAGTCGCAACGGCGCCATTTTAATTTGAAGGGATTTAGTGGTTTATAGTATAGATAAGGTTCGTGTGGCTTGGTATTATATGAATTCGATGTGATTGTAAGTATCAATGTGTTTTTAGCTTTGAGGAATTGAAGGGAAACAAAAATAAATGGAAAACTACGAGAATAAACTAAGATTAACTATAATGATCTATGAAAGTAAATGCAAGTATTTCGGATACCTCGTGCGTATACCATATTGAAATTGCAAGCAATGATCAAAATAAGCAATAAAAAGCAAGGAAACAACAAGGTACAATCATGAAAACCTAAAGTACAACTATGCATGCATGATCATAAAATTATAAATAAGGTAAATCAATAAAAATCGAAAGCACCAATATAAAGAGCAATAAAAGTTGACGTGAATATGAAATACTTGAAATAAAAATGATCCAAGAATCGATCTATGATTAAGGTGTGTCACTCACCTAGATTCCATAAACCAAATCACAAATCTAACAATAAATCTAAGAGCTACGGTAAAATGCATAAGTTGAAGAACAAGCTTGAAATTAAAGAACAAGGAAGAAAATAATGAAAAATTTACTTTAATTAAGAAAGAGAATCCAAAATTTTGAATGAAATTACAAAAAAAATAAAATCCAAGTGATGACTTGAGTTCTTCTTGAGCTTACAAACCCAATGAAAAACTTGAAATTAAATCTAAGATCTAGAGAAGAAAATTAAATCTAAAGAGAGTAACTCCACCTCCCTTTGATCCCATGCCACGTACTTAATGTATAAGTTTTTTGTCCAAGTCTTTTTGGGCAAAGAGGACATGACCAGAATGTCCTCAGCAGCGCTACGAGCACTGTAGATTGTGTTCCACCGGGGCGACGTGGTAGCCATCGAAAACGCGCAATGAGTGCACGAAAAGAAAACGGCAAAGCTCACACTCAGCACATTCATCACCGAGCTCGCCCGATATCATAATTGTGACCCCTATGATGACGACGTCACATACCCAAGCGTGTTGATGCAAATTGAGAGTCAGACGTATAATGGGCAAAATGTGACTATTCTGACTTTCTTGGGGTTTATCGACAGGGAAAGGCTAAGGATGACGAGGAGAGCGACGATGAAGAGAACGACGATAAGGAGGACGGCGGTGAGGGGAATCAGAATGCAGGGTTCCAGAGTTACAAGCACAGGGATTACGGAGAGGATCTTGAGTACGGAGGATATGGCGGAGGATATGGCGGGGGATGCTACGATGCTGGTAATGCCTACGAGAGTGGGCCGAGCGATTACCAATATTACTCCAACGCACAGTAAAGGCAGATGCAGGACTTCCAAACGAGCGTCATGGAGCAAATGAGCCTCAATTAAGAAATCTATGCAAGGGATGCTAGGCAAGACCCGTGGGAGCCATGCGAGGAGGCCCGGGAGAACACACGAGTCAGGCGCGAGGAAGCTAGGAGGTCATTCCAGAACACCCTGGCGATATTGGGCGTTAACATTGCTTAGACGAATCAGAATCTCGTTCGATTGAACAACAGAGTCGAGGTTAATAATGACTACCTCGTCTCCATTGACGGGCGTCTCATGCGGCTCGAGCAGCACTATAACCTCCCCCTCCGGATGACATGGGCATGTAGGCAGGCCCGTGCCCGAGCTGTATCATTTTCTATCCGAACTATTGTTTTTCATTTGAAGTGATTTGATGTTATTTTGATTTTTCTTATTTCGTGTTGTGTGCTTGAGTGTCTGTAATAAATTCGACTAACTATTTGCATATTAATTGTTTTGTTTTTCCCTATTCCCCTATGTTGATTTGTACGATAGCAATGCGGAGATTGCTTACTTTTTTTTTTGGGGGGGGGGGGGGCGGGGGGTGAGTCGTATATTGTGCATGCGTAGTCGTTTCGGTCGAATATTTATATTTTGTTTTGTCGATGTACGTTGATTTCATTCCCATGCTTATTTGTGTTTGTACTGGCGTGCCTGTCGAAAGCATGTTTCGTATGATCCGACGTTAGAGTCTTTTGAGCTTGTTTAGTGCAAAATTCTTCAAAACCTACTTGTATACCTATGTTTAAAACAACACTTAGTCATTAGAGATTTTGCGAAGCTCGTAAAACTCGATCACCTTGTTTTCAAAAGTTTGAATAAAATCCTAGTAAGGAGCCTTGTGTGTTTATCAGCATTGCTTGCTATTCGATAAGTGTTTTGAGAAGTCTCTAAGTTGCATGTGTACTTTTGGTCTTGGAAATGACGATATGCGCATATAAAACCCGATTCTGGCCTTATTCATAAATAAAACACACTATAATTCCCAATGAGCCCCCTCGAGCCTTTATCCCGTCTATTTGTTAGCCATGAGCATAATGGCAGCTCTTATTTCATTTAAGTTTGTGAGATGAAAGTTTATTTATAATTGGTCTTTCGAGATTGACGATTGCAGGGTGGAAATTAGTGGAGTATATAGTTAAAAAATGATGTAATTAAGGGTGCTTAAGTTCATAAGAGCATCCATTGTTAAGAATAATGCCTATTTATAAAGGCAAGTGCGTATTGGTAGTTTGGGTTTTGAGTTAAGAAATAAACTTACTTATAAAAGGTTGAAAATAGCAATACATGGTTGTTTTGGTTAGAATGAGGAGAAGAATTTTGCTCTATGCTTAAACTAATCGATTAAGTGAGTTATTGATTGCGTTTGTTCACAAGTTAGCCACACATCTTTATATATGACATACCGTAAACTACGTCATCACAGATGTATACATCAACCAATAAATCACAATATGTAAACAATATCTACAAAATAACACATATGTTAAACATAACATCCACGTATCGATCACCACGGTATTTCAAACAACCATCGCCAACAACTTAAAACATTTTAAAACAACCATCATTTTTTAAAATAATTTTGAAAACCTTTATTAGATGGACGAAACCTCCCCGTCGGCGCCGTATACCACATCATCACCGACGTCTACCCAACCACTCACAACATCAATCAATCACAAATAAACCATAACAACAAATCATAAAATACATTAAATTAACACAACCGATCACCACGGTATTTAAAAACCACCATCCCATTCACTTTAAAAGATAATTGCATAATTGAACTCTTAATGAATACCAACGAACCCTAATTGCATAATCGAACCCTAATTGAACTAACGAACCCTAATTACATAATTATTCATAAGTTCAACCCTAATTATATAATTATTCATAAAGTAAACCCCAATTATATAATTATTCCTAAATTAAACCCAAAATATATAATTATTCATAAGTTCAACCCTAATATAATTATTCTTAAATTAAACTCTAATTATATAATATCCCTAAATTAAACTGTAATTATATAGTTATCCCTAAATTCAACCCTAATTATATAATTATTCATAAATTAAACCATAATTATATAATTATTCCTAAAATCAACCCTAATTATATAATATCCCTAAATTAAACCCTATTTATACAATAATCCCTAAATTCAACCTCAATTATAAATTAAATCCTAAATTAAATCCTAATTGAATAATTGAACGGAAAACCCCTAATTCAATTCAAATTATAACAAATCCCGATTCCTATCCTAGTTAAAAATTAAACCCTAAAACTAACCCTAAAATTATATAAATTACAACAAAAAAGGGGATGCGGGGTTACCTTGGCTGGCGGTGGTGGCTGGAGAAGATGGAGGCGGTGCTGCGGTGGAGGGCCGCAGCGAGCTAGAACAGCGGTGAGAGGCGGCAACAAGCGACGAGAATGGCGGCTGATTTTTTTTCTTTTGGATCTGCAGAATGAGCAGCGGGGGCATCCCGCTGCTGTTTAATGGACGGGACCGAGGGCACAAATGCCCCTGGGAAAATCAAGGGAGAAATTCCCCTCGGAAATTCCTAAAGGGATTTAATTCCCTTCGATAATTCCGAGGGGAATATGAGCCCCTCAGTGTTTTTAAATTTACAAAATCAAAAAAATAATAAAAAAAAGGCATATTTATCGATTAATTACCAATTCTCGTGGTTCTATAAAAACAAAACACACCTCGTGATACCTTCACAAAATCACGACGCTTTGTTGCTTTGCGTTTCCAACCTAACAAGTTGATCGATCGATCGTATCTTGGTTGTTGGTCGAATTACACGACACGTGTAAATACACACATGCTCGGTGATATTTTTCTATCAAAACTGGGTCAAAACCACCCCTACGTGCCTAAAATGATAGGATATGGTTTATTATTATTATGCTTTTTCTATTTTTTTTCAAATTTTTATTTAAAACTCAAAAAAAATGAAAAAAAAAAGAAAGAAAAGGCGTATTTACTGATTAATTACCGATTCTTGCGGTTCTATAAAAACGAAACACACCTCGTGGAACCTTCAAAAAATTACGATGCTTTGTTGCTTTGCGTTTTCAATCTAACAAGTTTATCGATCGATCGTATCTTGGTTGTTGGTCGAGTTACACGACACGTGTAAATACGCACATGCTCGGTGTAATTTTTCTATCAAAACTGGGTCAAAACCACCACACGTTCCTAAAATGATAGGATATGGTTTATTTTTACATTTTTTATATATTTTTTAAATTTTTATTTAAAATTTAAAAAAATAAAAAAGGCGTATTTACCGATCAATTACCAATTTCCATGGTTCTATAACAACGAAACACACCTTGTGGCACCTTCAAAAAATTACGATGCTTCGTTGCTTTGGGTTTCCATCCTAACAAGTTGACCGATCGATCGTATCTTGATTGTTGGTCGAACTACGTGACACATATAAATACACACATGTTCGGTGATATTCTTCTATCGAAACCGGGTCAAAACCACCCCACGTGCCTAAAATAATAGGATATGATTTATTTTTATGATTTCTTTTAATTATTTTCTATTTTTTTTTTAATTTTTATTAAATTACAAAGAAATCGAGGGGAACTAATTCCCCTCGGGAATTCTCGAAGGGAACTATCCCCCTTTGGGGATTTTCGAGGGGATTTAATTCCCTTCGAGAGTTTCATAGGGGAATATGACCCCCTCGGTGTTTTCAAATTAAGAAAACTTGAAAAATTAGAAAAGGCACTTATCAGTTACCAATTCTCATAGTTCTATAACAACATAACACACCTCGTGTCACCTTCACAAAATCACAACGCTTCATTGCTTTGCGTTATTTTCCCTAACAAGTTGATCGATCGATTGTATCTTGGTTGTTGGTCGAATTACACGACACGTGTAAAATCGCACATGCTCAGTGATATTTTTCTATCGAAAAAGTGTATTTACCGATCAATTACTCGTGGTTCTAAACACTCAATGCGAGGATTGGTGTTGGTTTGAAGTGAACAAGAGCAACAAAGTTGTATGGAACGTCTTCATTTTTCGTCGTTGAGATGGGATTCTTAATTACTGAGATTGTTTACACGTTTTATTTTATAAACTATACTATATCTAGAAATAGTTGTAGTTTTTAGAAAATATGGAGATGTTTTGGATGTAATAAAATGTATGGGTACAGAAAATTATCATGAAACTAGAGTTATCATCCCAAATCATTTATTAACATATTATCACAATATGCATAATGTTGTTTCTCTTTCGCCCTTTTTTTTCTAAATTTCACCACCCTACTTTGACAATTGAAAAGACTTTATTTATTAGTGTCAGGTATAGGAACACCCTTTTTCAGATTAAGAACTTTAACAAGAGGAATAAAAAAAGCATCAGAAACTACATTCAACTTATATGATTTGTAGAGTTAAGTTGATTTATCATTTAAAATTAATAAACAAACTCTATTTAATATATATATATATATATATATATATAGGATTGGGTTCATGTGAGAACCAATTTCCTAGGTGGGAACTTTAGGAACCGCTATTTTACATTATATGTGATGCTAATTTAAATAATGTAAAATGCTACTTATATTTTAACATTGCTATTATTATGTTCTCTTGATTTTTACTATCATCTTAATTAGCATGTACATGATTCATAAATAGCATAACATCTTATGTAATATAGCAGGTTTCTAGTTCCCACACAGGGATTAGTTCCCATGTGAACCCACCCCTATATATATACATAATATTAAAAAGAAATAAAAGTAATTTTAACAGGTAGATAGCTTGCAATTGGTACAACATTCATTAGTTACCTTCATTTATCTTAACTTGGTTCTATTCCACCAGCCACCATATTCTCATTTCCCAGCTCCTCACCCTCATAAAACTACATCTAAAAAATAAAATAAATATATTGCTAAGTTAGAAGTGGAATGACCACCAGTTCTGGCCGGCAAGTGGCAGCAGCAAAGTCTTTCAAGGTTATCTTGTAACTTAAAGCAGACAGTCTAGTAAATACAAGTCAAAATATTTTTGAGGATATTTTCTAGTGAAATTCGGGTCAAAATCACCCCACGTGCTTAAAGTGGTAGAATATGGTTTATTTTTTCGCTATTATATTTGTTTCTGATTTTTTTAAATTAAAAGAAATCGAGGGGAGTAAACACCCCTCTGGATTTTCCGAGGGTATTAAATTTACCTCACGATTTATCGAGTGTGACTTTTTCCCCTCAAAAATTTCTGAGGACAATTTGACCCCTCGGTGTTCTTGAGGGGTAGATGTCGTTGGTAATGCTCCCCTCCAAAAGCTTTCGGTATTACATTCGGTAATAATGTCGGCAAATATTGGTGCCGCATATCCAAAGGATTTACCGAGGGGAGCATTACCGAAGATATTGACCTTTGGTGATTCCCTCGGTAATAATTCTTGTCGGTAATGCCCTCGGAATTCCCGAGGGTAGTATTTCCCTAGGTGTTCCCCTCGATAAAATACTATTTTTTATTATTATTTACAGTAGTCGTCTGGTGGGCATATGGTGAGGCGGGGGATGCTCCGATTTGATTGTAATTTTTTTTATATTGTAGTTGTGTTTGTGTGTCGTGGGGGGCTAAAATCTTGTAGGTCTTATATGGTTATTTTGTCGAATGGTGCATGATAGTAGCTCGTACCCGATTTGTTGTGTTGGCTCAATGAGGGGCGAAACTTGTACATCAACAAGGTTATTCTTGTGTGACAATCTGTGGAAGTAGCTCGTACCCGTTTTGCTGTCTTGAATGCGTTTGTTCGTGTCCGTATCAAAGGTGTTGGAGGTGTGGTGGGGATTTTCGCCGTGTCACAACCGCTGTGGTTGTAAGCCATGTATCCGCTTGTTGGCGAGTCGGATTCCTATTCGGTAGTGTACATTTGTTTGGATTTGTGATTAGTGGTGTGTTGTTTATTGCCTTTTTGTTAGTATTTGTTGTTAGTTTTTGTGTTCTTGGCCCTTTTTTTTTCTTTTACTAGCAATTTCCCTCTCGGTGTTCGCAGTTGTTAACCTTTGATGGACTCAGTTGCCAGTAGGCTTTAAGCTGTAACTTTGTTTTTTGAGTTAGAATGAAATATTTATCATTTCGGAAGAAAAAAAGAGAATAATATTTTAATAAGGGTGGTAGTGGTATATTTATTTATCTTCATACATTAACTCCCTTGCACAATGCGAAAATAACAAATATCATAAACTGCATGAAGTATATTATTCATCTATAGCGGCGGGACCAGACTTTTTAGGTAGGGTATTCATAAGATCTTCAGTAACAAAACTTGAGAAACGCAAAATAGTCATTAATATTCCAATGCATTTATAATTGTACTAGATGGTATTTCATATTTTAATATGTGCTAAAATTATATATTACCAATAATATCAAAATCATCTTTATCAAAGTGGACAATCAAACTATTATCAACTATTAGTCCTTAATTCTATTACATAACCAATTATTGACATTTCATGATTTTCATCTAACAAGGCATCAAACATTGAACAAAAAAATTAAATTAATAAAACTTCATCAAATAGGAAACTCCCAAAATTAAAAATTTTATTTATCAATGAACCGAATGACTAAATCAATTTAATTCTACTTGTATTCTAAAAGAAACATAACCTGTAGTGGTCCTTGTTGATTCACACATGATTCCACATGTCCCATGCTACTCGGGTCAGAGCGTAAGCTAGTGATGCTTGGACTTTCGCTATCTAAGGTGCAACATTCAAGCCGCTTCACCTAGCAGCACGACGCTTATATTGCTCTCTCACAACCCCGTTTTCACGGTTTAGGCTGCTCCCATTTCGCTCGCCGCTACTACAGGAATCGCTTTTTCTTTCTTTACCTCTAGCTACTAAGATGTTTTAGTTCGCCAGGTTGTCTCTTGCCTGCCCATGAATTCAGCAGTAGTTCGAAAGGTTGCCCTATTCGGGAATCTCCGAATCTATACTTACTTTCGACTCCCCGAAGCATTTCATCGATTAAAACGCCCTTCCTCGTCTCTGGGTGCCTAGGTATCCACCGTAAGCCTTTCCTCGTTTGAACCTCGCCCTTATTGCCCTTACTTATACTTATTAGGCTATGCCATCCTAAGGTGCTGCTAAATGGATGGATCTTATCAATGTCCATGAATGATAAATCATAGATCGAATCGCCGAATCGAAAAAATTGAGTGCTATCATATAACTTTGTATCGACTAAGTTCATGAGTTTGAAATAAACGGACTCGAACCGCTGACAGCATACCGTACATACCCATCTCTCCGCTAAATAGAGAATAAACAAAAAATATTATAACAATCTGCATTTTTTAAAATTAAAAATGTATAATTAAATCCGCTATAATAATATTTTAAAATTCTAAACAATCAAGAATTTTACTATTCATTTATATATTCCATCTCCGAATTCGATTTTACGAACCCCAAAAAATACTCATGCAAATGGTGCATAAAGTTTAGGTCGATAGTTACAAAAGAAAAAAGTTGTTGCACAAGTACAAACATGGTCAAAGTTCAGTTGCAAAATTCTACAATCCCCTCAAATAAATTAAAAGTAAATATGTATACTTATTCCTGTCTGATCTTGTGTTTGACTATCTAATACAATATTTACCAATTATTAAAAAAAAAAATCATTACAATATGTATTTGGATCTCAAAGGAAGGAAATTCCCATTAAGAAAGGAGTAAATTTTTTTGGGACGGAAAATAAATGATAAATAAAGTTTGTGATTGACTTTATGGTTCTTACCTAACAATACATGCGTAATTTGATATCGTTTCGATGCATTGAATTTTAAAGTAAAGGGGTAAAATGAAACTAATCTAAAACTTGAGTGCCAAAGTATAATATTTGCCCCACAAGACCACCCCAATAATAATAGTAATACCAAACACTACACATAGTTGAGCCCACTCTATTGCAAATATGCGTCCTTAGAGTTTGTACCTCAATTACCAATTTAACAATGCCAACAGTAAAAACAAGAACCTAGTTCATAAAAGTTATTTGTATATGATATGTCACAATCTATAAAGTATTATTATTGACAACTTCCTACCTACAAGACAAGCTATATAGTACTAAATAAAAGAAAATAAATTTCAGAAACAAATTAAATACCAATTTGGTCGCCACCACCATCACTTCGTATAATATCATCAAATCTTTCTTTAAGACAATCTTTTGTATGTGCAATGAAAAATTATTATTATTCTTATTAGTAATATTATTATTCATGTTTAAATTCCGAAAGTTATCATGAGGCCAACCTATTAACTCATTTTTACTTACATATTACTTTCCTTAACAAGGTCAATTGGGTCAATTGAATTGCCTTCAAAGATACCTAGAAGTATGTAAACAAGGAAAGATTTACAAGGGTATTTTCGTCCAATGAAATTATTCTTAGATAGAAAAGTACACACAACACAAGAGTAGGTATCATATACCTTCTCCTCTGATTCAACCATCAACCCTTTCTCTGTCCACCCAACGCCACCACCCTCCTCAATTACAATATACATTATTATTATTATTATTATTGTTATTATGATAGTAAAAATAAAACAAAAGGTGGTAGATGCATGAGTAAAACACCAAACAAAACAATCAACGCTCTTTCTCTTTCTAATCTTTTTTTTACCATCTTTCTTTTGTAATCCACACAAAAATAAAAACCACGCCACCACCCAACTTCTTCAAGTTTTTGATTTCTCGCCTCGGTTTCTACGCACCGCCAACTACTTGCAGTATTATCTTTCTTTCTTTTTTTTCCTGTACCTTTTTTATTTTTTTCCTTTGCTTCTTTAAGGTATTACCTCAAGAAAACTCCAAAACTGTTCATAATGATATTCTATTCTGTGAAGTTATTTTGTGCGTTGAACTGTTTTGTCTGTATCGGTTGACTTGTGGTCTTGCACTAATTGCTGGTTTTTCTATGTGGGCTTTTTGGCACTGGCACAAGTTTGTGTTTTTCTTTTTCTTTTTTTTTTTTCCGAGTTGGTTGTTAATGGGTTTTTTCGTTTTTCTTGATTTTTGGAGCTGATTTGATTTTTGTTTATTTTTACATATTTTTGCATCCATGAAAGGTGGTGGGTTGGTGGGGGTTGACTTACGACTCTTCCAAAATCAGGAATTTGGGAATTTATGTAGATTTGATGAAATTCTTTTTCTATTTAGGTTGATAAGTTATTTTTTGGGTTTAACTGTTATGGAAATAATTATTATCTCATGGATGTGATTCTATACTATGAATTATAATTTCTACCACCTTTTTCGGTGAGGCTTGTTTGGGTTTACAATTTTTGTCACCTTTGGGCTTCTATAGCTTCTGTAAGTTTAGATTTGGTCACCCCTTTTTTCTGGGTTGGTTTGAAATAATTGGTAAATGCTTTAATTACTTTTTTTTCTTCTTTTTTCTTGAATTTATCTGTTTATGGCTTACTCCTTGCACAGTAGATTCGCTTGTTAAGGTTCATTCTCTAGTGTATTGCTACATTTGAGATGGGTTTTAGAAAACTGCTACATATTCTTGGTTTGTTAAATCTTAAATCCTTTTTCTAGTTTTAGTCTTTTTCTTGGGTTTGACCAAAATATGAAGGTTGTAGGAGTTAAAGACTTTTGATTTTACACATTATTTCCAACAATGCCGTTGTTTGAGAATTATTAAACCATGAAATGCAGTATGATGTCAAGAACATTGGTTTGGAACACAATTATGCTCTGTTTGGGGTTGCAAATCGACAATTTGTGTATTCAAAACTCTGAATTTCGTAAATATTTTAACTATCTAACTTGTTTTACCTGTTGATGCATTACGTGATAATTATTATTTATTTGCAATTAGATTCTTAATATACTATTAGTGAAATAATTGGGGACGAGCTAATTTACTGTGTCATCTTTTAGGAGACCCGAAAACAGAAATGGTAAGCATTCGAAGACGCAAGCTCTTAGGAATGTGCTCCGGTAATTAATATAAAACGGTGTAAAACTATGTGCCCATATAGTTGATATAAAAATTATATGCCTTTTCCTTCTTGGACTATTCTATTCTTTCATGTAAATGCTTTTAAAATATATATAATTTTGTAGGGCGAAATTCTCTTTTGGCTCAACTTCCATGGGTTAACACTCCTCAAAGCTTGGTTGAGAACACAAAATCACTTAGTGTTCATCCTCTGCCGTTTAATGACAGTTACAAGCCAAAAGAAGTAAGCTGTGATTTACTAAGCTTGTATATATCTTTTAGTTCATATTTATTTATATTTAGTTGGTATGTTCAAAAAAATGCAAGATCTGTGTTTTAACGTTTGATGAGCGATGAGTCTTGCAGGCATTCAAACTATAATAATATTGATAACTAGAAATGACTTCAACTCCAATTTATGCTTATTTGTTGTCTGAAATGAATTTATATAGATTTAGATTTTTAAAAAAAATCTATTTTAGGAAGCCACCTTGGAAACTGGGCCTGGTTCATCGAACGGGTCCGCCTCAAGCCCATCGAAAGAGCACGCCATCAATCATTTCCCTGGTTTGTTACTTTTCATAATTTTCTAAATTGCAGTCGTAAATATTATTGTGTTCATGTTGATTTAAGAAAATGAACTGTGTCGAGACGCGTTTAGTGCTTAATGTTTCTAATATATTAGATATTTATTCCCATTTTTACGGCAATAACAAAGGCGCATAACCATAGTAAGCTGTAAGTATATGTATTTACTCGGATAATATTTCTCTGATTAACATACTAATATTTACTTGGTTGATTCAAGTGTATGATGTTTGTACTAAAACAACATTTTATATACGAAGGCTTTATATATTAAAAAAAAACTTTTGAACATGTCATAGATAGAGAGCGATACACACACACACGCGCGCGCGCGCGCGCACACACACACACATATTTATATATATATATATATAGTGTGTGTGTGTGTGTGTGCGCGCGCCTAGTTTCCACTTCCTAAGCTAGCGTTGTGAGAGAATGCGTACAATATGTATTTACCTTTTTGTTTTTGATCAAGATTTATTAATTTATTTCCATTTCTTAGAAATTAAACGCAGAAAGCGACATAGGAGGAAGCACGTTGAAAACCAAGAACCATGTATCATGCGAGGTGTCTATTTCAAGAATTTGAAATGGCAAGCTGCAATTAAAGTTGACAAGAAACAGATCCATTTGGGAACCGTTGGCACCCAAGAAGAGGCTGCTCGGTTGTACGACAGGTATCTATTTGTAGTTTTTTTTTTTTTTAAATAACTAAATTGTGTTTTTTGGATGAATTGTGGCTTAAAAAGCATTCATTCATTCATTTAAGTCCATACTAAGGTGGTGTTTGCAAAAAACTTTTGCCTTTAGAATAAGTTATTTTATTGAAGCTGAAGCTATAAGTAGTCGAGAATCAGAAGTTAGCGTGGTGTTTGCGAATAGAAGCTAAAAATTGTATTAGTTAAAAGAGAGGGGTTGGTGAACAAGTTCTAAAAGTATTTATTATGTGGAATTAGAAGCAAAAGTTGGCATTTGAAAATACTAAAAAAATTAGAGCCCGATAATAACTGTTTTCGTGATTGTAAACATTCCTTAAGACATTGTCTATGTAATGATTAATTGTAATCTTTTTTTTTCTCCCCAAAACATTCAGGGCCGCATTCATGTGTGGAAGGGAGCCCAACTTCGAACTATCCGAGGAGGATAAACAGGAATTAAGGAAATTCAGTTGGGATGAATTTTTAGCTATTACTCGTTCCGCTATCAATAGCAAGAGTAAGCAAGAGCCTTTTATATGATTTTAATTACAAGAACCACCCTCGTGGTTTAGCAAAATTACAAAAATCCCACTTTATCCTTCAAAAGTACAAATACCCTTTGACATTCATTTTTGTAATTAGACTAAACCTCAGGGGTAATCATCCCTATTTTGACATTGTTTTATTTTCTTCTATTCAATTAATATTTTAAATTTTGGATCTTTAGAGAGCGTGAGACGAGGTGGGAGTTCACGAAGAAAACAAGAAGACAACAGCTTTTCAGCTTCAGAAGACGATACATTAGCACCTTGAACAACACCTCACTTCTTTTCGGCTCAAGGCTAAGAAAAAAAGAGAAAAAGAAAAAGGAAAGCTTCATTTGAGCAACTATGTTTTAGCCTAGCAGCAATTCTTGTTGTCTTTATTCAATTATTGGTATATAAGAGCCCCTATTAGGGCGCATACGAATCGATTTATTAGGCGAAGTAACTGTCGAACCACAGGATTCCAAGTTATCCATTGACATCGCCATTGTCCTCCTGACATTCCTTTTTTTTTACCCTTAAACTTATGTTACAATTGAATCTGTTATTGAGTCTTATGACAATGTATTTAGCTAGAAATACAGAGGTTTTGTTATATGATGTTTTTATCGACTTTTATATACTTATTATACGGAGCCTTGTGTTACCATGGTTTCGAGTCCCAAATCTCTCTAACCCACTCCATTTTCAAAATTATCTTATCATTTTTATTTATTTATTTTAAATTTAAGGCATATGTATTTATGTAAAATTAATAATGTTTTAGATTTTCTTTTATATCTTTATATAAAAATATATTTCAACATTTTGGAAGTTATTAAAACGATCTAAAGGATTAAGCGAATCTGGGATTTGGGGAAAATGATCTTGTCATACATAAAACTTCAAAACGTGCTTTTGAACCCGGAAATAAGCATAACACTGTCCCCACTTTTACTAGCAAATTAATATTCTTAATGGATTGTATTATTGATTTCTCGTACCACGCTTTGTAAAGTTTTTGGAGAGTGTTGCCAAATTTCAACAATCACAGTAATTCCTATACAATAAATTCTGCACACATCCTACATTATATTAATTGACAGAAAATAGTCCTTTTTTTTCCCTTTTTTTTAATGAGAACATCTTACAGTGTCAATGA
The DNA here is from genome assembly GCA_014905375.1 of Phtheirospermum japonicum. Taxonomy (NCBI): domain Eukaryota; kingdom Viridiplantae; phylum Streptophyta; class Magnoliopsida; order Lamiales; family Orobanchaceae; genus Phtheirospermum; species Phtheirospermum japonicum. Next base: position 418,485 of record BMAC01000317.1, on the reverse strand, counting down.
ATGAGATTTGTTACCGTTCAACATCTAACCTGTTCTAAGTTTCTTATCCTTTTTTTTTTTTTTTTTTTTTAAGTCAGGGATAAGAACTACTTGATCACAATTCAATCCCTCTGTCTGGTGCAATTTGCAAACATAAATCACAAACCACGACAAAAATGACAGATTTGACATGTACATAATCAAGACTCAATTACAGAAACTGCCACTAAAATTTAGCTTCATTATATACAGAAAAAAAGGGTCGTCTTTCAAAATTACAAAGATACATGTCTCGCTTACAAATTGCACCCTTCAAAGAAAATATTTGAAACGTAAATACAAACCTCAGCTGGGCACTTAAAACACTTTCACGGGCGTCTGTAATTTAAAATGAAAGCTAGAGTATAATAATTAGACGAAACCTCATATGTAGTTAACATATGAATGATTCATGTACTTCTACAAACAACAAAATGACAGGAAAAAAATAAACCAAATCACATATCCCATCAAAGCCAAATCAACCTATTTAATCGTAAAAGTTTTACGATATTTAAATCCAGAACCGTTTTTTTTTCCCGGATGTAGTTTTACTAGTTTCACATTTGCAAAGGATGCATACAGTTTTTTCCCTCAAGAAAGTAGAGAGACGAGCGAGACGAACTCCAACGTAACACGTCCCTTGGATCTTGTGTTGATAACAAAGTGTTCCGGATATTTCCTCAACAGCATAAGCAATCCGAACCACGGCTTTCCGGTGGCTTCAGGGGTAGAATAATCATCGGACGTAAGGTATCTCCTTACACGACTATGATGCCAGATATTGCTGAATTGTTCCACCAACTGCATAGACATAACAAGTAGAGATATTAGTCACTTGACGGTTAAAAAAAGCCCGTATGATTTTATGAAGACGCTAGAATGTAGAATTGAATTTCTGATGGATACCAACAAAGATAACAGTTATTCCATATCAAATTAAGTCTACGTGTAAGTTTATGGATAGAAATTACAATTAACATAACTGATCAAGCATGGTACGGCCAAATTAACAGAGATAATAGTTTAAAATGGTAAAAGCATAATGGAGGATATACGCGCACATATTTAAATGAGAACATATTACGTCGTAAAATGTCAATAATTTGTTGACACTCCTAAAACCACATTAATGACAACTTACAATAGCGACGGATATAGCCCGTCGCTAAGTATGCGATGGAACCAAATCCGTCGTTAGATAATCATCGACGAGTAATTTTACATTGTAACTTGTACGCTGTACGCAGTAACACATCGTTAGTTTATTTTACCTTGGATTTTCCTTGTTTTACAATGGAAATTTGTGTTATAAATGGGCATGATGATCATACATTTTTTTCTTCTTCTGAATTATGTTCTCCTCTCACTAGACCAAACTTTCATTCTCGCTACGTTCGCCTCTTTGAGTCGTCTCTTAACCATTATTTGCCAAAGCCACTAATGTCTCCCTTCGAAAACTTGACACGACACGACAATATGACTGAACTTAGTACATTATTCGTGGGTTGAGATACAGTCAAGGCGGGTTTGTGTCAGAATTGCATCCAACTTGACTAACGCAAATAATTAATATGTCAGGTAAGATTAACCTAACATGATTCAATTAACCATGGCAGGTAAATTTATTATCGTGTTAGCTTTTTTAATATCTGTGATAATTGAACGAGTACACTGAATTTTACAGAATTCTCCATTGTGTGTAAAAATAAATTTCATGCTGAAAGTTCACCTATAAAACCCATATAATATATAACCAAGTAATAGACAAGATGTATTTTTCATAATTTTAAAATATAAAGGTTAGTTCAGGTCAGGTTCGATGGAATAATAAATCTGACAAAAAATTAAACAGGTTGGTGGGTTTCTATTGTGAATTCAAGCCTCAACTCGACCATGGACCTAAACAAGTCCCAAATTGGCCATGCAAGATGACGACAACTAAAACATATGTTATAAACTTATATTCATCCAAAAATCCACAACAAAAAATAATAAATCATATCAACCAATAATAAATTCTACCAAACACCAATATTAATCATCAATCAAACAAAAACACAAGTCAAATACCAACAAAACAACGTCACAATTCACAGTCTTCAATCGCCTCCCAAAAGGCAAAGCTTAGCGTCAACGAGGCGATAAACCATGTCCTAGGCAAGGCTTTAATAACAATTACGGTCAGATGCATCAGAACAATCACAAGATCATAATACATCCAACATCCACTTTAAAATAAGAAGAAAGAAAAATCTCAGCATTAAACTATATGACCATGATTGATAGCGAAAAGTCACAAGAGTAGAGCTTGCATTGGTTAATTATAGAGAAGGATTAACCTCAGTATGAAGTTTCTCCATTGGCATCCATTCTCCGGGACCGCACAAATCAGACAAAACAGTGGCCACAGACGAAACAACGTCTTTTTCTTCTAACTGAAGAAGCTGTTGGTTATCAGCTTCTCTATCAACACGTGATCTTCCATCACCCTTCTTATCTGCAAGATATCCAGTTTATATCGTCATTGATGGTATCATAAAATAACATTAACTAGGTATCTGGATGTGAAAATGTGGATTTATCAGAAATATGCTACACTCTCCAAGAATAACATAATTGAATACCTTATCCAAAAACGCCATCTAATTGGAAATAATCTAATGTTTGCAATTAAATGGGCCAAAATTTTCTTTTAAATTAGAGAGAGGTGGTGTTTAATTGGACCAAAAATAACTTTAAGTAGTATAGCCTGTATAACAATCACCATCGTCAATGTAAAACCAGAAACTTCAATGCAATTATGCTCAGAATCATCAAGAAAATCAATCAAAACCCTACTACCTCAAATAACAACAGCTACATTTCATTTCATCTAATTGGGCATCCATGGACCAATAGCACAACAAACACATCATCACACAATAAGAAAGCAACAAAATTCTACAAAATAATCACAAACAAACGAAAATAAACATCTTCCATTAAAAAAAAAAAAAAAAGCCGATTAAAAATCACTCACCCAATTTCCCTGAGGACCCCGCCTTCCCACCGGAAACAAAACCATAACCACCACCATCAGCCCCTTCGCCTCTCCTTGTCTTTTTCCCGACAGACGACCCATCCTCCCCAGCGCCGCCCTCCTCAGCCGCATTATATTCCTCATAATACTCACCACTCCACCCTTTACCCTTCTTCCCATAGCCAGACCCTCCGCCTCCCGGTGCCGGCGGCAACCCCGAATGCGGCGGCTGATTATGACCAGCATGAAACTGACCACCAGTACCGCTAACCTGATAATTACTCACGTTATGCCTCGGCCCGATCGGCCCGCCCAAAATACTCCTGACCGGTAACAAAAAGTAAAACTCCTTGTCTCCGATCTGCAAGAGATCCTGGGAGTCGAGCTTGACCGGTGGGTGTCCGGGGAGGTGGAGGACGCCCTCCACGAAGCAGCCATTCTTGCCGAGAACCTCGAGCGCGAAACGACGCCGTTGGAAGTCGTAGAAGATGCGGGCATGGTGACGGCTGATGTTCATCCCTCCGCCGAGAGAGGAGAGGTCCACGTCGACGGTGGATTTCTTCGAGTTGCGGCCGAGGATGATGGAGTATGTCTGCATGTAATACTCGAAATCCTCGCCTTGAAGCTTCGCGAAGCCGGCCTCCACATCGCTGCTCCCCATTGTTGCGCAATTAGGGTTTTTTTGGATTTCCTTTTTTGGCAATTGCGATTGTGAAATTGGGAATGTGGGTATGACTGCTGAAGTTCGAACGGGGAGTTAGATTTCTTAAGATTTTTGAAGAGAAGCAAACTGGTGAAGACAATTATTTTCTTTTTCTTTTTATTATTTTCTATTTGGTAAATATATTATATTATTAAATAATGTTAGAAATTGATGCTTCTAGACCCAGCTAATAGAGGCCCAACAAAATTAGTTTAAAAAGGTCATGTGTGCTTAGCCCAAAATTATGAGCTAAAATACCAAGGCCTTTGATAAACAAACCGCTCCAATTGATATTGTACTCTGAATTGTAAGTAGGAATCAAAGTGATTCAATCTTCCATATTGGGATTCGATTATATTTTTAAGTCTTCCTTTTTCTTTTTCTTTTTTTCAACTCATTTCTATCTAATTGATTTTATATTTTTTTTGGCTTGGCTAGGTGGGATAGCCGAGCCATTCCCTTTCTTTATGATACCAATCCCGACAAAATCAATAGAACCAATTCTATTCAATTCAATGAGCCAAAAAAAGAGAGAGAGGGATTCGAACCCTTGATAGTTCTTTGTTCAAAACTATACCGGTTTTCAAGACCGGGGCTATCAACCACTCAGCCATCTCTCCGAAAGACCATTTTGATTTTATTCCGCGGTTGAACTTCAGTACCCCTTTTTTTTATATATAAATTTGGAAATGACTACGATGCCTTCACGGTACCATACCTCCCACACCACATGCAATTACATCCATCCATCTTTTAATATTTAGAACTTTAAATTGATCAAATGGTTGGTAATAAGTGAGGAAATGTGAGAAATGGTACTTTCATGGCACCGTAGAACTTCCCTATAAGTTTATATATGATAATAATACCCATATATTCTAATTATATATTAACTTTTATATTTATACCTCTCTTCTCCGTCGTTTCTCAACCCTATATTTATAGGAATGAAATTTTTGATCTGTTTTCATCTTCTTCCTTCTTTCGCTGTAAATAAATAAATAAATTATAACTTCAGACATTGTATATGAAAGAAAAAAAAAGGTATGTTTTAATTTTTCTTATCAAGTTCTCGTATTCGACTAAACTATTATTATTTCTTTATCACGCTGCTATCTTCAAGACATGGTTTTTTTTTTAATAAACTGGAGTTTGGATATTAATAATATAAAACTATTGTGCATCTATATAAGCAAGCAAACAAAAACAATAAAAACCATTTTTTATAAAATGAATGCTTCAGCGCAGCTAGTGAACATAAGTTGATCACGTATTCTTTTATTTGTAAAGAGCTTGTATTTATTAAAGAGCTTGTACTAAAAAAATCTATAAAATGGGATTGTTGTCTACAATTGTTGGAAGAGGAAAATTGGTTTTTACCATTGACTGCATTATAGGAGTTGTTCTCTCAAAAGGAAAAACAAGAGTATTTTAAGATGCATGAGGTGGTTAATATACAAGGTGATGGTGCAAAAATAAAACACTGTTGGTTGCAGTGATAAGTTCAACACTACACAGGTAACAAGTATCAATTCATTTTGTTAGGTTATCATCGTGATACCATGAAAATATCAAATTTTATTTATATTTTTAGGTTTTCCTTCTCGAGATGTAATGTTGAGTTGGGCTAGACATGTTGCGAACGAAATTGGATTTGTCCTTATTATTTTGAGGTCAGAAACCAAATTGTTACATAACAAACGGAAGACTTTCGTGATTTTGAGTTGTGAAATAAGTGGAAAATATAGGAAACCATCTAAGAATGCATTATACTGGTACTAAAAAATATGATTGTCCTTTCAAGCTAAGGGGAACAAGTTCAAAAAGGGCTGGGGGGGATGGATCGTTAAGGTAATGTGCGGTTATCACAACCACAACTTATCGAAAACATTGGTGGGTCATTCATATGCTGGACGACTTAGTGCTGAAGAGAAGTCTTTAGTTGGTGAAATGACAAAGAATATGGTGAAGCTAAGAAACATACTACTTAGAATTCTTGAATTTCCAATTAAATTTTGACCAATTCTGGTTTGAGGGTAAACTCGGATACCTTAATGATGTTAAGGACAACATGGTTAAATGATAATAATGTGCCCTTTGAACAAACACTTACCCTCCACAAAAATCATCTCCAAATAGTTTCGATCTCCACGTCTTGCACATAAAATAGTGGGTGGGGAATCTAGGTAAAATATCTATGACTGCCCCAATTTGGAAACTTCACCCATCGTTAACAACACGGCGGGTCTTGATGCTCGAAAGGGATAATTGTGATTCTATGGTAAGCGTCTCATTCAATTGCCTTATTTTTCCCGAATTCTACAACCCTTGGTGGTCTTGTTAAAATTGGTTCTGATTAAGCCATTGATATAGACTATTATTTTAATTATGAATTCTTTTTATGTTACTTGAGTGCTCGATTTTTATTTAATGGATTATGTTTTAAGAAATGCTTTGCATTTCGAGTGGGGGTATTTTCAGTTTTCCTGTTCTTGGGATGTTTTTCCTAGGTATGAGTCTTTGAGAAGCTTTTAATTATACTATTTTCAAACAGTTGTAAATTGCGACATAAATTTTGATTTTTCAATTAACCATTTAGAGGCATTTTTTTCATTGACCAGATGACATTGTAAGCAATCAACTATTAACCTTTTGTTTCATGCTCAAATATGCGTCCATTCCAAAATATTTTATAATCTTTCTGGGTGTGGGGTGATAGACACCTTCATAGAACTATTTTATTGGTGTTGTCAGCATCTCATGATTTATACTATTCATGTCAAACCTTGTTTTAATAGGTTATTACTCATTCTGCGGATTTAGGTTTTGATAGGAATACAACAATGGTGTGTGCCTTACAGATTTGGGGAGAAAGTTGGGATGTAGTTATAGATGTTGTAAACGGTTTAGCTATAATATAGATGGACGGAGTGAGTTTTACGATGACCTCGAGAAGGCCTTCGTATCTTATTTACCCCATACCACAACTACATTTGAGATGTGGAACTTCCCAAGGAGCATGTCTTACTTTTGCTTATGATGAATGGGCAAATCGATGCCAGGCTCCCGTGGATGTGTAACTATTTTTTCTAATGACGAGAATGATGAAAATGGTTTCTTTGATTTGCAATTAACTAAAACTCATATCTCATGGACCCATCTGGTAGGGTCTTGCATTGGTAGCTTTTCGAAGACTTTTTAATTGTATATTTTCATAATAAAATTATCTTATTTAATATGCAACATATTCCCAACATATTCTGGCAAGAGTTTATACTTCCAACAAACCAAGATGCCAAGACTGCTACTCTCAAGTTCGGTGATAAGAAGTTCAAAGTTGATCTTGAAAGGGAGGATTATAGTGTCTCCATGTGGAGAGGTTATAGAGAATTTCTACGTGCCATCGGCTTGGCAAAAGTGGACAAGGTCAAATTCACTCTTGTTGCAACCAATCCATTGATTTTTGATGTTTCTCATTAGACGTAGTGTGGCCATTCTAATTGGCTATTTGGGATGCTTTTATGTAGATTACTTTCTTTGGTTTCTCGTACTATGCCTATATGTTTGGATTAATCATAAACTTCTTTATCATTTTTGAGCTAAGTTGTCTTGTTTTACAATCTTACAAAAAACCAACAATAGTGTAGTTTTATTGGTTGTTTAGGTTAGATTTCCTCATTGTTGATGCTACTTATTCTCATTCGACATTCACAATATTGTCGTCCCTATTCACTCAAAATAATTTTGATGCCATTTATGGGTGTTATACTATTAAGATATTTAGGTACAATATGCAGATTCATAAAAATAAAATCAACAATTCAAATTTCATAAATAACAAGTTCGGGGACAAGCTCTAATTCAACAAATCACAACTTGACCATAAATAAAATAAACAACTAAGCATAATTATTGAAATCAGAATTTGCATTCACCATAACCCTCTTCCTAACATGCTTAGAACCAAAGGATAACACCTAAAAAATCATAAACTAAAAATTAAATCCACGGTATGAACCTTCAGGACACATTCCTTCTCCAAGCACCGTACCACTACAAACACAACACTTGTCTGCTTCAAGCTTTTCCAGATAATCATACTCTTGTTAACTGATAGACAAAACAATTTAGGACAGTATAATAATTTCAAAATATTCAATTGGAATAGGTTATTGAATTAAACATAATAACATTAGACAATGGCGTTCAACATTGATCATTGACATCACAATAAATTGAGACTTCATTACTGAGCCTCGTCATTAGAGATGACATCAACACGAGAATTCCATGCACGGGGGAACTTGCTTTAAGTCGTACAAAGCCTTTTTTAGAAGATAAAATTTTTTCCCAGTCCCTTAACGATGAACCTTTAGACTCAAGGACCCCATTCGAAAATGCCCATTTTAATGTTTCAACTTAGAACCTCCAGTAATGGTGAGTATCAAGAGATATCATCATTCTCACTGTGCAAGCCGAGCGGCAGGTGTAAAAACTTCTCCATACTCAATTCCATATTTTTGCTTGTATTCTTTTTCCACAAGTCTTGCCTTGTTTCGATCAACTTTACCATCACCCCCTTTTCATCTTATACACACATTTAACTCAAATAGTTCGTTGCTCCTCGAGAAGTGTCCTACAATTCCCAACTATCATTTTTTGCTTGAATATGTTCAGAATCAACATAATGATTCGACCTGGACAAAACAATACGTTATTATCAACTTAGCAAACAAAAGTTTATTTCCAGGAGATGAATAATAACCCAAAACCCAATAAGAATTTGCTAATTCATAAATATACCTTCAATCACAAACACACTGCAACATTTTTATTCCAAACAACATGACGTGATAATGAATTGCAACGAATAAAATAATTACACAACACAAGACATGACAGGACATCAATTTCTCCACATCTAAGCCAACTTTAACCTTAATCATAGACATACAATATATAAACACTGTGAATTAAAAAAGTCGTGCAAAGATACTTGACCTGAAACAATGATTTGAACCACCCACGATAACATTTCCATGGTTTTTCAATAACATCACATTGACAATGAAGGACAATGAAATTTCATTTCAAAAACTAACATAATTATATGAGCTAAAAAGAACGACGATAGATTATCAACTCACCAAAAAGAATTATATTACCAAAATATGAATAATTACCCAATGCCGAACATAGACACGTCAAGAATTTGAAATTTCACATGGAAACATTCAATCAAAAACATAAAGCAACAATTTTCTCTTAGACAACATGACACGATAATGAACTGCATGGATATGAAAAGATCATTACACAACACTCGCCAAAATATTAAACTCTCCATATCTCAAGCAACTTTAAACTCTATTCATAAACAAGTTTATAAAAATACTGTGAAGCGAAGAAAGACATATAAGAAGGCGTCTGACCTGTAACAATGGTTCGAAGCAGCCACGATTCGTTAGAAAGTTTTTCGATAACCTTTCGAATTTTGATGTCGAGAATAAATTAATTCGAGGGAGCTTGGGGGCAGAAGAATGTGAATAATTCATCCATTCCAAACCAATTTGGAACTTTTACGCAACTTTCTTTTCATTGAGTATCGGATGAGCTATACACTTTAGAGAGAGCAATCCAGACTATTAGAATTATTTTCATTCTCGATCGATCCTTCGTACATGTTGATAGTTTGATGAATATGAGAATTATTTTTCTTCTCGATCGATACTTCGTATATGTTGTTAGTTTGATGAATTTGATATATGAATCAAAAGGGGTTGAAGATGTAAAATGAATTGTTGCTGGGTTGATAAATTACTTGGTTTAGTTATATGAGTTTTGCATGGATAACTTATTTATTGGGTAGTAGTAGAATTACAAAAAGAAGTGAACTCAAATTTAATTATTCATTTTATGTTTTATTATTTTTCAAAATTAAATAATAATAAGAATTATAATTAATAATTATAAAAGTAAAAACATGATAGACTTTCTTATAATATTATAATTAACTAAAAAAAACAACATTAATTACAATGGATTTTTCTCCACTATAATTAACTCCTAAATCTCTCTCCTCGCTATCTATCGCATAATACGTTAAAAAAGAGCGAGTTTTGCATTTTACACGTAGGCGAAGAGAATATCTCATTTGAGATAGAATGAGTCCGGATTTGTTAATCCATTTGTTAATCCATTTAATGGGGGTTAATTTTACCCTCTCATAGCGTTAAAGCTCAAGAAAAGAAAATTTAATTACAATTGAGATTCTCATCTACTTTTTAGGAGAAATTATAATTTAGTGACAAAACCAAACTTGTATCTACCATTTAATCCTTTTAATTAATTTTGTCTTATATAGACCAAATTAATATTATTAATTAATAAATGGTAGATAGGAATGGACTGTATCGCCCCTAAATAAACTCACGATACCTGATATCTTTTCCCTCAACTGATTACCTTTTCCCTCAACTGATTACAGATTATCCTGGAAAATGAATACTGATTACTCTGATAATTCAGTTTCATATTTATTTTTCCATCCGACCCTTGGAAGTTGCTTTCCACGCTTTTCACATCATCTCACAAATTTCGAACTCAAGATAAAAGCCTTAATTCCATACTAATTTAACGGGATTTGATTGGTCATATGTGAATTTCGTACTAATTTAACGGGATTTGAGAATTTTATACGAATTTGGTAATTTAACGGATTTGAATGGTCTTTATGGATATGATTGAGTTATTTCATAAAATTTAAGAATATTTTTGTCAAATACTATGACTAATTATACAAAATGTCAAATAATTTAACCACAAATATACAATTACAAGGTTACCCCTAATAATAATAATATAATAATAATATCAATAAACAATACACCACCACCTCCCGCCAGCCACCCCCACCGCTTCTGCTGCTCGGCGCCGCGACCGCCGCCGCCTGCCGCCGTCTGACCGCCGGAAAATTTCCCGACGAGATTTTTTTTTTTGCTCAACAAATATAAAGTTAGAAATCTCACTATAAAGTAAGAAATTTTCTTACTTTTTCATACATAAAGTATGAGATTTTCACTATAAAGTAAGATTTTTTCTTTTTTTTTTTGAACATAAATTAAAAATATCTTTATTTTAAAAAATAAAGTAAGAAATTTCACTATAAAATAAGAACTTTTCCTACTTTTTCGAATATAAAATAACAAACTTTCTTACTTAAAGGATATAAAGTAAGAAATTTTATTAATTTTTGAATATAAAGTATGAGATTTCACTATAAAATAATATATAATTTGTATTAAATAAGAAAATACATAATAATAATTTGCTATTAAGCAAGAATTTTTTTTCTCTATTTTTTTTGGCAAAACAAAAGTGTGT
>BMAC01000317.1:387615-406870 GCA_014905375.1 Phtheirospermum japonicum | reverse complement strand
TGAATTTTATACATATTTTTAAGAATTTCATATTTATTTTTATGAATTTTTAGAATTTCATAATTTCATAAATTTGTGTGGGGATGAAATTTTATGAAATTCTAAAAATTCATAGATACAAGTATGAAATTCTTAAAAAACATGTATGAAATTCAATCATTCGCGTTAACTCAAAAAATAAGTATGAAAATTTATAAGAAGAGAGTATGAAATTAAATTCTATAAAAGAAACTCAATCATATCAGTCAAATCCCGTTAAATTAGTATGAAATTCTAAAACATCTATGAAATTCTCATATCCCGTCAAATTAGTACGAAATCTTATTAGTATGAAATTTTAAAGGTAGTACGAAATCTTATTAGTATGAAATTTTAAAGGAAAGTATGAAATTCGAACTGCGTAAGGAAAGTATGAAATTTGAACTGCTCCGATTCTAGAAAATAGTGTGAATTGTATTTTGAAAATTGTGTGAATTGTAATGGCAAGTGCAACATACATGTGTGCAAATAATTTTTGAGTGAAGTTAGAGATTTGTACAAAATAGTTTGTATTAATTTAGTTCCGAGTGATAAATTTGTAATGTATGTATATGAGTTAAATATAAAAAACATATAAAAAAAATGTTTTGCCTAGATGGAATATGTTTCTTTACTTTTGGCCAAATTGGTAAAAGCCCTTATTTTTTATTACTCAAATTTTAGACTATTGGGGCAAAAGAGGTTTTTTAGTTTTTAAATTAAAGTACTTCGTATTAATAAAAATCTTATAATCACAGCATAAATAAAAATAATTAATTAAAACCAATTATTATAACTTCATATGAATTGTAACGTATATTCATTAGATAAAAATTAATACACATTATTTTTATATTGTGAAATTATAATTTAATGTAAATAAAATTATTAAAAGGTATTTATGTATCTATATACTATTAATATTCTTATTTTATTATTTATATGTTTGAAAGATCATTGAACTACTTTTTTTTCGAAGTTGCTTATGTATCCACTGAACATTACTAGGATAAATTAGCGTTTAAACATGGGTAGATTATAAATTTTAATTTTAAAATAAATTTTTTTAATTAAAATTATTATTCATTTTTTTCCAATATGATAGTCCTGTATTAGATTTCACACATAGTATAAAATTGATGGTTTATATAGTTAAGTTATTGATTTAAATAATATTTTCCAATTATATTCTTCTTTAATATATTTAATATGGTAAATGGACTATATGTATGGGATGAACAAAAATAGAATACTGAATTATTTTTGTAGAATAGAGAGAATATATAATATCATGGGAAATTGTATTTATATTATACTAGTTTAATACCCGTGTATTACACGGGGTTTATCAAAAGATAAATATAAAAAATATTTGCGATAATAATATTATTACTAGTTTAATACCCGTGTATTACACGGGGTTTATCAAAAGATAAATATAAAAAATATTTGTGATAGTTACAAATTCTTATGTAAAATGAAAAAAATCCAAATAATGTATACTCAACCCTTGCCTTGTACATGTCTAATTTATTTATTAATTATTATAATTATTAAATTTTATTTTCATGTTTAGACTCAATTCGTTAATAATTTCATTTACATACTTGTAAATATTTAAAAGAAGTCATATTCTAAACCCGTGCCTAATCTCTATTTATTAATCATTATTATTACTTTAGTTTGTATTTTAATGTTTAGATTAAATTCGTTAATAATATTACTTACATACTTTGAAAACCTAAACGGATGTCAACTCGTGTCGTATTGTACCGATGTCTAATTAATATTTAATAATAATAATAATTATTATTATATAATTTTATATTTTTATGTTAGATTGAATCCATTACTAATATTTAGTTACATACTTAGATTATTTCAAATAAATCTTAATTTACTTATATAGAATATTTAGAATTACAAAATTAAAATTATATTAACTTTTATTATAAACATTACCTATTTAATAATTTCATAACAACTTTTTTAATTAAAATTATATCTTATGTAATTTATCTTTTAATTAAAATAACTAACTTAAATATTTTCTACTAATTTTATATGACTTATTTGTATTTTTATAATAGGTGAATAAAAGGAAAATATTGAATTAGATAAAATATAATAAAAGAAAAATATTAAATTAAATAGATATTAGTCTTGGATGAAGCCTAAGCAACCGAAACAATAGAACTTTTTATTTGTCTGAAGCATGCGAAGCAGACATACGCATATTATGCGAGATTTGGAAAAGAGTAATATTCATTAAAAATACCAAAAGAATAATATTAAAAATAGTATATACCAATCGTAACATTATTTGTTCTGTTTTCACAATAAATAATTCTTACACACAAATCAGAACATTACTTCTTCTAATAACAATAAGACTGATTTTCATAATTAAGAATTTTTCAAGTATTTTACCATGAGTCATTAAATTAATTGTGATATACCAAGAACATTATTTGTTCTAATCACAGTAAGACTGATTTTCAGAATAGAGAGTTTTCAAGTTTTTTTTACTCTGAGTCACGAAATTAGTTGTAATGTATATAAAAATACCTTAAACTTGACGGGGAAACCCGTAGAAAATTGAGTTTGAAAAAAATGTAAAATATACAACACCCGCATGTTACATGTGAATATGCGATATAAAAAATATAAATTTATAAGACACTCATAATTCTATTGAAAAAATGTAGTGCATCCAACTTGTGGTATATGTAATTTTTTTTTTCTGCGTAAGATACTAATTTGTTCGTATAGATATATAATATGTGTATCAATGCACTATATTGGAATTAGATAAAGAGATTTAAAATATATTTAATATTTATTTTTCTATGCATAATAATTTATTATTATTAGTAGTATTAGTATTATGTTATCTTTTTCGTTTCACTTTGTTTTTGTTTTATGTTTGGTGTAACAATAATTTTTTATTATATATTTTTAATGTTATTTTCAATTTATTATATTAGAATTAGATAAAAAAGAATTTAAGTTTATAATTTGTATATTTGTCTCCCTTGTGTAATAACTTTATATAACTCATATTTTTCTTAAATAAATATTTAAAATTATATATTATAAATAAAAATTAATTCAACTTATATAGATTTTTTCTAATTAGATATAACTTATTTATATTTTTATATTATAAGAATAAAAGTAAGATATTAAATTGGGCAAAATATGTTAAAGAAAATATTAAAGTAGGTAACATGTAATAAAAGAGAAATATTGAATTGGGCAAAATATAATATTAGGAAAGTATTAAATTAGGTAAAATATAATAAAAGGAAAAGTACTAAATTAAGTTAATAATAGGCTCGTATAACACCGAATCACCAATTTTTTTCCCAAAGCTAACGAAGCGATTTATTTTAAGAATTAGATAAATAAGGAAATAAGAACATTAATAATATATTGATACACAAATATTATTTAATATTTTGTAATTTACATTAAGTTATAATTCACAATATATAAACAATATGTATTAATTCTTGTCTAATGAATATAAATATATGTACAATATTTTATGTGTATAGTAATCATAAATCTTACTTAATATTAAGCGTTCAAATTTAAATTTATCAAAAAAGAAATTCCCCAAACAGTGATTAAATTTGCGATAGAAAAACAATACAATCCTCAACGTTTTAGGTGGGACCACAAGAATTTCATTTGTAAAATCATTCGGTTAACAAATTCGAACTCCATAGAAACAGGTTAACTACTTGTGTTGTGAATCAGATATAACCTCATTGTATTTGTATACGGACTTGATGTATCACGATTAGCAATAGATTAATAATCCGATTGTGTTTAACTGAGTCTGACTTCAATCTCGTAATTTATGATATTTTGATCTCACGAATTCAATGGTGTAATTTAGTAACTGAAAATCAAATGTTGATAATTTTTACAAACAGGATAGAAAATGAAAATTGATAAAACTGAGAGAGAATGTAGGACGGAGAAGTTGCAAATTTCCAGCTAAAACGTCATAATCATTTTTTTTAAGCGATTGCAAACATCTCTTATTCCATAACCGCAAGCTTTTGCCGATTCAAGATCCACACTTGAGAATAAATAAGTTACATTCTGAAAAAAACAACAAGATTTTTTTTTTAATAAGAAGCCGAAGTTGGAGTGACGGCCTGAACCGGTTCGAACCAGCCAAGCCTCTCCATCAGCATTTTGAATAAGTCGCCGGCTGCATACGAAACCCCCGAGACACTAATCGCCATCATAACATAGTAAGATACGGTTTTAACGTACTCGCTGCATTTTGTTAGCCCTTGGACATAAGCCTTTGTGATTGCGAGAACGAGAATGCATGTAAAAGAAGCTGCCGCAACCGCTAAGATCTTGTAGTCCTTGTCGTCACTCTCGCGGAACGCGAAGCCATAGATTACCGGAGGCATGACTCCAAAGAGGAGAAACGATAACACGGCGAATGTGGAATGAAGTAGAAAATGGCCCCTCGTACCAAGTACTTCTTGGTATCTATCTTTGTGACGGTTTGAGTTTTCTACGACATTGTTGTCATTTTTCAAATCGATAAGCTGCAAAATTAATTTCATGTAAATATGATTGTGAATGAAATTTGGAAAATTAATTTCTTGTAAATAATTTAAGAATGGTAAATAGTTAAATACTGACATTGTGACCGAAAAGGAACACGCCGCTGATTACGGTCGCCAATCCAATGGCGATAATGTTCACTGCAGCAGAGATTGATTTATTAGCATCATATTATAACTTCCAATGATTTTTCATTTAAAAAAAAGGGTATACAAAATTGTACATACATGTGGTGGCATCAGAAGCTGCAGCAGACGAGACGACACTCAAGCTTGCAATCGTCTCCATTAAACCACCATACACTATGCATTTCAAAATCTCCAATGGCTTGTTAGAACCGTTAGTGTTTGGGACTAATGCTCGTTCATCGATCACTCTGGTTCCTGTTTATTTTTTGAAGGAATAAAACATGTCATAACATTACTTAGGTAGATGGTCAAATGAGTTAATAATCAAATTAGAAGTGAAAATGGTAATTATGTTGATATAATTATTATTACCTATTTCACCTCGAATATCAATTGCCAATTCTCCAGATGCACCAACTGGTGGAGTGATTTCAGGACAATGTCCGGGTTTCTGGGGCTCACCGATCTTAGTACTTTCGTTATGCTCGTCTTTTATTGCATGATCAGACGGGTTATTACTGTGAAGCAGAGGAACATGTAAACTGGAAATAGGCAGCGCTGCATTCGAGTCATCAACTTCATTACTGCTTTCTCCCTTGCGAATACTATTAGCTGAACAAATAAATAAGCAAAATTAACAAGAAAATCATGTAAAATTGAAACAGAATAAGGGAGTGTTTGCCAATACATTTAAAAAAAAAATAAAGTGACTAATAAGGAGAAAATAATTGTTTTCTTGTTTTCAAATGTCAACTTCTGCTCTCATAATTAAAAGCAGGTGAAAAATACAAACTACAAATCTTTAAAAGAAAAAGAGCAGATATATACCTTGTGAATCTTGTCCATTTTCTTTCTCTTTTCCCTTGCTAAAAATCTGAAACAGATCAAATGCATTTCCTGCTGAAACAAAACAACATCTCAAATGCTGTAAAATTTTCTAACATCGCCGCATAATTAAACTAATGTATAAATTAATCTTAAATTCGTTCGCAAATTAAACATAGTATAATTAAATTACCTTGCTTAATGCTCGTACTTTTATCCGCATTTTCAGAACCTTGTGCATGATTAGCCGGAGGATTATTGGCACTTAATTCATGCTTCTCTTCAAACGCTCGTGTGCTTTCTTGAGTTCCTTTCTTCCCGAATATGCGAAAGGGATTTAAACTATTCCCTGCTCGAGTTTTAAATTTACTACTTTTTAATCAAGAACCCTCAAACTATGTACAAACCAGAAGTATGAAAAGTGTTTACAAATAGAAACTAAAAGTTGAAGTAATAAGTAGTTGAGAGATCATAATATGTTCGCAAATGTACCTGAAGGTATGAAAATGCTGAAGCAAGACAAGCACCCGAGTAGATCGAGTGGCTTGTCCGCCTTAGGCCGTTTTTTTTCCTTTTTGGTTCGACGAAGAATAACCTTAGTGATCCGAGAGCTACAATTCGGACAGTATGGGGTGTGCGTATGAACTTTCTCCGCAGCCCTTTCGAACTCCAACTCTATAACTTCTTCTTCTTCATCATCACCATCACTTTCTTCTTCTTCGGCTAAATCAATAATCCTTACATCCTCATGCATCACACCACTTGTAGTACTTATAATATTATCTTCCTTTACAGTTAACACGATTTCTTTGCCCTTAGAAGCGTTTATCACGCTGTTTTGGCTTTTTATGGCGGCGCTTACAAGTTCTCCAATGTCTGCATCATTTAGTTTGAGAACATTGCCTACGGGAAAAAATTAAGAAAAAAGTAGTACAAAACTTAGATGAGTGGCAATCCGAGCTGTTGATGAATGAACCGGCCCGGCCCTGCCCATTCTATACATGAAAAATAAGGAAAACGTTTGACGGGCTCATCAGGACAATGGGCCGGGCTGGTTATCACTCTAGTCCTAGCTAGAAATGCATACAACATAATTTGTTCATGGTTGGAAAACTTGGATGAAAATTCTCAATTGCTTGCAAGTTGCAACCAAAAGCGAGGTGGATCAAGGTAAATTACAAACATCACCACTGAGTTTTAGGTTAGTTAAGAATAATAATTAAAAAAAAAATCCACTTTTATTTCAAATCAAGTACAAGAAATTCTCAAGTGCATGTTTGATTAGGGTTCAAAATACCAGATACAATTTTGCTCAAAAGCACAAAAATTAAATACTCAATCAACAATTTTTTACACCTAATATTTATCATATACTGTCCTATTAACACATATAATTAAGTTCTACTAAATACAACATTATTCACTTTTTAAACATGATATGGCATACAATACAATATAATAATACATTATTATTCGCTTTTGAATCATGATTGATGTCTGTAGTAATAAGTAAAGGGTATTGAATCCTAAAACAAACAAATTTTTTTACCATTCACAAAATTCTCAATACCCCAAAATTCTGAATAACAAGATTCAAAATCACAACGATTGTTAGTCTAAACAACCCCTAAACTATTACAAATATTTATAACTTCAGAGTTTGTTTTGTTTTTTTTGGTAATATGTTAAAATTAAAGGATGTTTTTTTTTTTGCAACTAATCCAGAGATCAATGCTAATATATTGGATTAATGATGCAGCTAGTCTCAAACATATTACTTAACCATATACAAGGAAGAATATATAATTTCTAAATATTATTACTACTTATATGCAAAGTTCTAATTAGTCTACTGACCTCTACTGGCATGATTGAATGATTTGTGATGAACATGATCAAGCAAAGGATTTCCAATTTTGTATGTCCAAATGCAATGGTGGCATTTCCACAATCCTTCAGTCACAAATGAAGAAAGAAAAGAAAAGAAATTGTCCTAACTTTGCCAACTTCTTAGTTTGGAAACAATGAAATAAATTTACACACACACACACACACACACATATATATATATATATATATATGATGTTTCTTTGTTTTGTGTGTGAGTGAGAAAATTAAAGCACAAAAAGCTGCATCATTTCTACCAATTTATTACCTAAATAAAATAATTATGTACAATTATAACTTATAAGTAAATGAGACTAATAGCCACTTATAAGGTCTAAATATAACTTCTTATATATGAATGAAATGTTTTAATCTTACCTTCATTCTTGTCGAAGTAAACACTCTTTTCGGATATGCCATTGTTGTCTTTTTCTTGCATATCACTACTACTAATAGCAATGTCACCACTAGGAGCAGTATTATCTGGTTGCCACGTCAGCAGAGGCTCTTCCACCTCCTCCTCCGGCACACGGTGGTGCATCACTTCCAACATGGCTGCAGCAGCAATAAAACAATTTCACCTGGTTTTGCTTTGTTTAAGAGCAGGTGCTAATTTGTTTGGTGTCTATGCTTTGGAATTTGGGTCAAGAAGCTTTGCATTCTTATATACACAACACTTTTAAGGTCAATAATGAGTTAATTTATTCAAATCTCAATAATAAAAAAATAAAAAAAAAAAATGCTCCCATGGCTATCGTGCTGAATGTTATCAATGTGGGTTTTAATTTCGACTATTCATCACAATCTGATTTTGTTGGCACCACCGCAGCATTGTCAAATGTAAATTTGAAAATTGAATTGTACTAAATAAATAAATAAATAATTGTAGATACTAACAACGTTAATGAGTTATGACTTGTCATGTGTCACCGGTGAACATCGTGAGACGTGGAGTAATGTAAATTAATCATCTTATGTTTTTGAAGTAATATATTACTGTAATGAAATATTAATAAACTTAATTGTCTATACGTGTTCAAGAATGCTCACGACGTGGTTATTTTTAAGTAGATAAATTTGACTTTAGTAATGTGTGCGTATTTCCAGGTCAAACATACACATTTCTTTGCATGTTTTGTTCTACCTGTCGAATCCTTGTATTTATTAACCAGAAGATTATGTTCCCATTGACTTTAAGGTTGCCATTTTTTGTTAAATGTGAATGACCATATTCATTAATGTAAAATTATAAATATATCTAAGATTTTGTTTTCATATGCTTACATTTCTCTTTACACCACACTTTGTAATAATTATTTAAATGATCAGGTGGTAGGCTAGATAATGGTTAAGATTACGAGCAAGGTTATTATTATAATAATAAAGGTGACGTGCAGCAAAGCGCGGAGTCGAAAGTATTAGGCATTATAATTTTGAGCGTATAAAAGCAAAGCCTAAACATCAAAATTCAAAGTGCATATATACAATTCTTTAGTTTTAAGCAAGTTAAAATATTAAATAAATGAAATAAGGTGTTCTACATTGAAAATTGTCAATAAGATATACATATTTGATAGTTTCAACAAGTTCAATTAAAATGTTTTAGAAATACATCTAAAATAAAATGTCAATTTTTAGTATAATGAATCTTGAGACGTGAAAACATTAAATTATGTGTATAAATATTATAAAAAATCATCAAATATCGAAAACATTATCTATGCAGACGGGTACCGACAGGTAAAGACCATCGGCGAATAACTCGTTGGCGAATGTAAGCGCCATAATTTAGCAATGGGGATGACGACGTGCAACCGACGTCCACTATGCCGCTGAGTAAAGCTCATTGGCATATATGATTTTGTTGACGGCCGCCTGCAACCATGTTCGCCGAGATAGCTTATGCCCGTCGGTATAATTAAATAATAATAATAATAATAATAATAATAATAATATGCCAACGAAAACCCTAATTTTTACACTTCCTATATCGTCTGTCCACTATAAAAAAACAATATTTTATTGAGGGGAATACTTAAAAAAATATTGCCCTCGAAATTTACGAGATCATTAGCGAAGGTTTGTACCTTCGGTAAAACCCTCGTAAACACGCGCCAATATTTGCCGCCATAATTAACGAAGGTAATACCATAGGCTTCTCGAGGGTATCATTACCGAAAAAATATGATTTTCGCAAATACCAGAGGGACAAATATCTCCTCAGAATTCCGAGAAATGACCACCTTCGGAAATTACTGAAGGGACATTGTTCCCTTTGGGAATTTTTGAGGGGAATTTTCTCCTCTCGATTTGTTTGAAATTTTAAAAAAAATATATAAAAAAATATCGCCATGGTTAGATCATTCCAAGTTTTTTCTACCGTCATTGCTTAAATGTACAAGAAAAGTATGTATTGTCATTTCATCTCACTTTATCATGAACATCACGTGAGGTCACACGTCTACTTCTACTATCTACTATCTAAAAAGTGACAAATAAAAGTGGGAGGAGTAGTATATTATCTGTTTTTGACAATTCTTTTATTTAACACACACACACACACAAGAAAAGCTATATGCATGTAAGGTGTAAGCACGCATGTTATAGAACCACAAGAATTTATAATTGATTGGTCAATACCTCTTTTCTATTTTCCTCTTTTTTTAAAAAAAAATTTAAATAAAAAAGAAAAAAGATATAAAAAGCGTAAAAATAAATCATCTATCATTTTAGGCATGCGGGTAGTTTTGATACGGTCTTGCTAGAAAAACATCACCAAGCATGTGCGTATTTACACGTGTCGTGTACCAACAACCAATATATGATCGATCGATCAACTTGTTAGGTTGGAAACACAAAGCAACGAAGCGTATGATGGCAATTGGGGCGGGTGGGAGCGGGTACGCCTACCCCCGCCCCCGTCTCCGCTTGAAAAAGTCATACCCATCCTCGCCCCGCCCCCGCCGCGCATCAAACTAAGCGGGTATCCCCACCCCCGCGGGTATATTAGTTGCCCCCGCCCGCAATACCCAATCACCCGCCCCCGTCCGTACACCCGGTTCATACCCGCTTATACTCGCCTAAATCTTATTACTTAAAAAATAAAAAAAAATACGGAGCTTGATTTTTAGTTCTACTTAAATAATAAAAAAAAATTACGAGAAAATCCAAATAGCATGACAAACATTTAGTCTATTACATTTAAAAATGGTTCAAAATATAAAATAAATAAATATTTAAATAATAATATATGCGGGTTGAAACGGGCCTCAAATGGGGACGAGTACCCGGCGGGGGGAACATTGTCCCCATCCCTGTACCCACCCCCGCAAAAACCCGCAATTCCATACCCGCCTCCATCCCCTTCCCCTCTTAAAGTGGGTAATCCCAATCCCCATCGGGGCGGGGACGGGCGGGTCCCCATTTTAACCGGATTTATTGTCATCCCTAACGAAGCGTCGTGATTTTGTGAAGGTTCCACGAGGTGTGTTTCGTTGTTTTAGAACCACGAGAATTGGTAATTGATTGGCAAATACACCTTTTTTATTTTTTTTTAAAAACCGAGGTGATCGTATTCCCTCGAAAAATTCCCGATGGGAACTAATTCCCCTCAAAAATTCCTGAAGGGAAATATTGATCACTTCGGTAGTTTTCGAGGAGAATTAGTTCCTCTCGTTTTTTCAATTACAACAATGAAAAAAAAGCGTTAAATAAACCATATCCTATCATTTAAGGCACGTGGAGGTGGTTTTGACCCAGATTCGTTAGAAAAATATCATCGAGCATGTGCGTATTTACACGTGTCATGCAACAACCAATATACAATCAATCGATCAACTTGTTAGGTTGGAAACACAAAGAAACAAAGCGTCGTGATTTTGTGAAGGTAGCACGAGGCGTGTTTCGTTGTTATATAACCACTAGAATTGGTAATTGATCGGTAAACATGCCTTTTTTTAATTTTAAAAAAATAAAAAAATAGGGGAAAAATACAAAACTCGTTAAAATAAACGATATCTTATCATTTAAGGCAGTATGGTGGTTTTGACCCGGTTTTGATAGAAAAATATCACCGAGCATGGGCGTATTTACACGTGTCGTTTAATTCGACCAACAACCAAAATACGATCGATCGATCAACTTGTTAGGTTAGAACGCAAAGCAACGAAGCGTCGTGATTTTGTGAAGGTGCCATGAGTTGTGTTTCGTTGTTATAGAACTACAAGAATTGGTAATTGATTGGTAAATACGCCTTTTCTATTTTCTTGAATTCTTTTTATTTTTTTTAATTTAAAAAAACCAAGGGGATCATATTTCCCTCGAAAAATTTCCAAAGGGAACTAATTCCCCTCTTTTTTTTAAAAGAAAAAAATCGAAATAAAAATATAAAAATAATACAAAAAACCTAAAAACAAACCATATACTATCATTTTAGACACGTGTGGGTGATTTTGACCCGATTTCAATAGATATCACCAAGCACGTGCGTATTTACACGTGTCATATAATTCGACCAACAACCAAGATACTATCGATCGATCAACTTGTTAGGCTAGAAATGCAAAGCAACGAAGCGTCGTGATTTTATGAAGGTGGCACGAGGTGTGTTTTGTTGTTATATAATGATTTGTGAATATTTATTTGTGTTTTCCATTTATTTTTGCATTTTGTTTTGTGTGTTATAACGGGTTTCAGGTCGTTGTTCTTCTCGTTTTTCTTCCTTTTTAGTATTTTTGTAGGTCGTTTCATTTCTATTCCGTTTAACACTTTTTCCCTCTCGTTTTGTAAGTTACCGTTGTAATTTCGTGTAATTACCTATTTCAGCTTCGGAACGATAAAAACTGGATGAGGGATGCAGAGCTGCCGTCGATCGACGCGTCGTTGAATGTCACCTGTCGACACAGCACCGACGCCAACATCGAAAGAACATGTCGATCAACGTGCTGAGGTTTTCCAGCCTCCATCAATCAACGCCGCCCATCGATGCGACAATGATGGGCGCCCACCAATGGAGTCAATAGCCTTGGTCGATCTACACACCGAGAGCCACGCGTCACTGTCGACCGATGGCTGGCGTCGATGGAGGTCGATGCCAGAGACACCATCGATCGACGCAAATTGACGATCGATAGACGGTCGTAATTTTCACACGATTTTACCACGACTCCCTCCTCGTCCAACACTATATAAATGACGTCTTTCTTCAGCTAGATAGCAGACCCAACCAGACATATAAACTTACCATTTGGAAACCCTAGCTGCGCTTAGATACATAAAATTTTATTTTCACTCATCTCTTGAAAAAGAAAAAACAATAACAAGTGAATGGATATGAATGTTTATTTATTTTTTTGTTAGACAAGTTTTAAACAAAGTTTTCTTTCCCACTTTATCTTTCTCTTTCCTTTCTTTCTTTACACACGTAATATCACAAATAATGTCATCTTTCTTTATTTCCTTTCCCACATACAACACTCTTCCCATTCTTCCAAGCCACTGCCCGATTCAAGGAAAGCTCCACTACAAAAAAACAGCAAATTTTCGAGGAATTTTCCGAGGGAACAGAATTCCCTCGGAAATTTCCGAGGGAAAACCGAGAGAAATAAAAGTCCCTCGGTTTTTTCCGAGGAAATTACATTCCCTCGGAAAATCCCTCAAAAATCAAGGCGCCAAATGTTCCCGCCATATTTACCGAACGAAAAACCGAGGAATGACCGACGGGTGGTTTTCCGAGCGAAGTTGTCCCTCGGAAAACCGAGGGATATTTGATTCCCTCGGTTTTATTTATTATTTTTTTAAAAAAATTAATTCACTTTCCGAGGGAATACAATTTCCCTCGAAATAATTCCGAGGGAAGCCGGTATCCCTCGAAATTATTCCGAGGGAAATTGTATTCCTTCAGAAAGTAAATTAATTTTTTTAAAAAAATTAAAAAAAATTAAAATCGTAAAAAATAGAAAAAAAATAATAAAAAATAGAATTTATTTCCGGGACGCTTAGGCGCACCCCTCCCCGTCCCGGTCGTGATTTTTTGGGTTTTGTTTCTATTTTTTGGATTTTTTTCTATTTTGTTATTTAACAAATAGACATGGTAATTTTATATGCTTTTCCTCACCGTCCGTACAAGTTTGGACTCTTCTCTCTCCTCAAAACTGCTTCTCCACCAATCAACTCAACGTAAGTTTGTATGCTTTCATTTTCGGTTCAATATTATTGCAACTATATAGGGTTAAATTATTATTATTAGTCATGTGAAAATCACAAATTGCCAAAAAAATAAAAAACAGAATAGCGTATTTTTTATATAAAAAAATAAATCTTATTTTAGGCTCTTAAATTATTAAAGATCGATTTTGCTTACAATGGAATTCTAAAAAAAATCCGAAAAAATAGTAAAAAATAGAAACAAAACTCGAGAAATTACGACCGGGGCGGGGAGGGGTGCGCCTCGGCGACCCGGAAATAAACCCTATTTTTTTTCTAGTTTTTTCTATTTTTTTGGATTTTTTTTTTATTTTTTGACATTTCCGAGGGAATTCAAAATCCCTCGAAATTCTGAGGGATTTTGAATTCCCTCGGAAATGTCAAAAAATAAAAAAAAATCCAATTAAATAAAAAAAATAGAAAAATCGTAAAAATGAAACCGATCCTATCATCTTAGGCACGTGGGGTGGGTTTGACCCCAAATTCGATAGTAAAATACCAACGAGCACGTGCGTGCCCTCACGTGTCGTGGGGTTCGATCAACAACAAGATACTATTGATCGATGAACTCTTTCGGTTGGAAACGTGAAGCGACGTAGCGTCATGATTTTACGATATTGGAGGAGGTGTGCGTCTCGGTGTCGTGGAACCACCCGGGGGTCGGGCGTCGATCGTTTAGTACGCGTTTTCTATTTTTTTTCGATTTTGCTTACAATGGAATTCTAAAAAAAATCCGAAAAAATAGTAAAAAATAGAAACAAAACTCGAGAAATTACGACCGGGGCGGGGAGGGGTGCGCCTCGGCGACCCGGAAATAAACCCTATTTTTTTTCTAGTTTTTTCTATTTTTTTGGATTTTTTTTTTATTTTTTGACATTTCCGAGGGAATTCAAAATCCCTCGAAATTCTGAGGGATTTTGAATTCCCTCGGAAATGTCAAAAAATAAAAAAAAATCCAATTAAATAAAAAAAATAGAAAAATCGTAAAAATGAAACCGATCCTATCATCTTAGGCACGTGGGGTGGGTTTGACCCCAAATTCGATAGTAAAATACCAACGAGCACGTGCGTGCCCTCACGTGTCGTGGGGTTCGATCAACAACAAGATACTATTGATCGATGAACTCTTTCGGTTGGAAACGTGAAGCGACGTAGCGTCATGATTTTACGATATTGGAGGAGGTGTGCGTCTCGGTGTCGTGGAACCACCCGGGGGTCGGGCGTCGATCGTTTAGTACGCGTTTTCTATTTTTTTTCGATTTTAAATGAATAATGAGAAAAATCCGAAAAAATAGTAAAAAATAGAAAAAAAACTCGAGAAATTACGACCGGGGCGGGGAGGGGTGCGCCTCAGCGACCCGGAAATAAACCCTATTTTTTTTCTATTTTTTTCGATTTATTTCTATTTATTTGGAAATTTTTTTATTTTTTGAAATTTACGAGGGAATTCAAAATCCCTCGGAATTCCGAGGGAATTTTGAATTTCCTCGGAATTTAAAAAAATTCCAAGGGAATTTGGATCCCTCGGTTTTCCGAGGGACTCGTTTCCCTCGGAAAATTTGCCCTAATTAAACAGCGGCCGAGCCCGCTGTCTCTCCTGCATTTCAGAAATAACAGAAAGAGAGAAAGAGAAAGAAAGAGAGAAAGAGAAAGAAAGGTTGCCGTGAGCCGTGAGCCGCCGCCCGTCAGCCACTCCGCCGTTAGCCGCCGCCCGTCGCAGAGGTCTCCGCCCGTCAGCCACTCCGCCTGTCCGAGAGGACTCCGCCGTCCGCCGCCTCGCCGCCGTCCGAAGCCGCCGCCGCCGTCAGGTTCATGTTCATTTATTTTTTATTTTTGTATTTTATATGTTTTAATTATTATTTAGGGTTTTAAAAAGCTTGTCGTCCGCAGCCCGTCGCCGACCCCCCGTCGCCGCCCGAAGCCGCCTGTCGCAGCCCGGAGACTGCCCGTCCACAGCCCGGAGACCGCCCGTCCACAGCCCGAAGCGTCAAAGTATTTTTTTTTTCAGTTTTTTTTTATTTTTTATATTATTTCAGATTAATTTGTAATTATACATAGATTTGTGGTTTTAATTTATGTTTTATATTTAATTTTAGAATTAGGGTTTAATTTAGGGTTAGTTTGTAATTAGGGTTAATTTATAATTAGGGCCAATTTAGTAATAATTAGATAATTAGGGGCCAATTTGGTAATTATTCCATAATTAGGGTTCAATTTAGGAATAATCAATTAATTAGGGACCAATTTAGCAATAATTACACAATTAGGGGTTAATTTAGGAATAATCAATTAATTAGGGTTCAAATTAATACTAATCAATTAATTACACAATTAGGGTTCAATTTAGTAATAAGTACACAATTAGGGTTCAAATTAGGATTAATTTATCGACAACGTGTCTACTTTAGAATCTACATAGCTAGAAGCAATCTTGTATTAGGGTTTGCTTTCAAATTTAGGGTTTATTCACCCATTATATTGTGTATATATTGTTCAATCATGGGAGGCCGTGGTGATCGACCGGGGTTTTAAAAAAAATTGTATATATATTGTTCATGCATGGGAGGCCGTGGTGATCGGCCGGGGTTTAATTTTGTTTATATATAATATTGTCATTGGTGTTGTTGGTTGTATACCGTCGGATGTTGACGTGTGGGTGACGGCGCCGGCCGGGAGGTTTTGTCCCTCCAATAGCGGGTTTTCAAAACTTATTTTTAAAAACGTGATAGGGTGTCACGGGATTTTATTTAAGTTTTCAAAATATTTTCAGAAAAATGTGACGGTGGTAATTGCTTATTTGGAACCTTGGCGAAGTGACGCGATGCATATGAATCACTTGTTTTAGAATTAATAACATATTGAAAAATTTGAAACGAAGTTTCGAATTATTCCACTTTTCCTTAGACCCGTTTGAGATTTAGTATCAAATATAGAGTTTGATACTAAATTTCGAATTGTCCCATTTTTGGACAGTTTGAGAATGTGACTTGTAGTATGGAAACTTATGTGTATGTTTTTTTTTCTTTAGTTTTGAAATTTCGGTTTCTGCATCTCTCTGATTGTTCTCGGGTGCACTGAAATATACGTGCACTACGAGAACTGGGGGGAGATGCTGCCGAAATTTTGAATCTAAGAAAAATGCATATGTTAAGATGATACACACTATTAAAATGTCACGTTCTTGAATGGGATAGAAGCCTTACCAATTATAACTCGAATTCCACATTCTTCTCGTAATGCTGCCGAAATTTTGCCACCTTCTTTAGAACACGCTTAAGACTCAAAAATTTGACAATCGTGCAATGTTAGGATGAGTTCCGATCGTAGTTGGATGTACGAGCGAATCGAAGACGGCTATTTATCCTCAAAATTCACGGATGGACTTGAGAGTTTTATTAAATTTGCACAAGCGAATTCCGCTCACAAGGACGGACAGAGACTGAAATGTCCTTGTAATCGTAGCAGATGTAGGAATAGAATCTATCTGGACGTCGATAAGATCAAATTTTAGTTCGTACTATTTCGAGGATCATGTTTCAACTAAAAGAACAAATATGCCTAGAAATGACGACTTTCGCAATTGTGTCGATGACGGTGATGAAATTCCCTCGGTGTTTAAAAAACGTGGAGAGACGTTTGGTGCAAAGGGAAAAAGATTTCTAAGCGAAAAAGAATACAACGCCGCAAGGATCTACGTGTTGCTAAATTGTGTGGAGGTCGAGGAATATATTGGGTATGAATACTCATTCCAATTTATAATGTCAATTTATACATATATATATATATATATATATATATATATATATATATATATATAGATGTACTAATACTTTTTCTCTGAATTGTGTAACGTTATATGTAGTATTTACACGAAGAGCATTCAACGTATCCACCCAAACATTAATGAAGATCGGATCAATGAAAAATTGGAAAATGAATTTGCCAATTGGTTCAAACATTATGTAAGACTTTCGATACCGAGATGCATATCATATAATTATGGTATCTATTTATATACTATATTTCCAAAATTAAAAATAATTTGTCAATGTCATAGGCTAGAGATCGTTTGAACAATGTGATCGACGAGAACATTAGGAGTCTAGCTGAGGGTCCATCAAGATGTGTGAAAACGTATACCGGATGTAAGATTAATGGTTATAGGTTTCACACATTGGAGCACGGATCTAACAAAGCAACATCGAGCAGTGGAGTATGTATTAAAGGGTCAACTATTGGGGCCACCGAATATGATTATTACGGTCGTCTCACCGAAATTGTGCAGCTCGAATACACCGGCCGAATGAAGAAAAACACACTATTGTTCAATTGCGAATGGTTCGATCCAACAAGTGCAGGCACAAAAGTCCATCCAAATTATAAGATTGTCGATATCAATCATAAGCGTAGGTTCAATCGATATGAACCTTTTGTACTTGCTTCCCAAGCTGCACAAGTATACTACTGTGTATACCCAAGTTTGAGACGAGACAAATTGGACTGGTGGGCAACGTGTAAAATCAAGGCGAGATCAAATGTCGAGTTTATCGAGCCTCTACCAGAAGAATCATTTCAAGAGGAAGCTATAGATACACGCAGTCCGATTCAACTCGACGATGTCGATTTTCAGTTGCACGACCTCAATGATAATTACGCGGAGGAACTTGGTAATAACGAGACAAATGATGATACAGAAGAAGAGTTACTTACCGATCAAGATACAGATCAAGATACGGATGAAGATGAGTTTGGATGATACATTTAATAGCGAAAGTGATTAGTTTGGTTGAAATATATGTAATTTATTCTTATTGTAAAACACACTTTTTTTATAACTACTTTTTTTAATTTGGGTTTATTAATGCGTTTGGTGTCTAATATATACTGGTATTTTGTAAAATACTCGTATTATTATCTAATAAATTTATCAGATGCCGTTGCGTCGAGGATCCAGTAGCGCACGTCGATCGGATATGGGGTCGGCCCATCATTTATCTGATTTCGACACCGACTACATGGGTCTCGGTCCTGATCATCCAGCGACGCAGACCCCGACGCAGACCCCGACGTCGCATACACCTTCATCAGAGACCCCGTCCGACGCGGGTACATCACGGACCCGACGACAGTTGGTCCCACCGCAGAGGGGTATGACTCAGGTTTATATTGCAGGAGCGAAGTAAGTAAAATCAATGATTTAAAATTATAATTATCATTATGATTAATTTTTACCGAGTGAAAAAAATAAAAACACAATTGAATACAGGCTGCACAGCACATCGGGGAGGGTGTCCACTATCCTCCGTCTCATCTTTGAGAGGGATCTCCATCCCGCCGGGTGGTGCTATAAGGCGGTCCCTGAGGAGACTAAGGCGTTCTGGTGGGAGATGTTTAAGGTAATTATTATTTTGTGTCCACATTTATTAGTATTTACCGTAAAAACACAATCATATGTTTGAGTTGAACTGTAATTAATGTTTTTCTTTTTGCAGGAGGTTTGTTATTGGGATCCGGCGGTGTATAGTGAGGACGACATACAGAAGGTATTTTTTCCGATGATCGGGGACCTTTACACGAAGAAGCTTAACGAGTAT
>BMAC01000317.1:340937-385388 GCA_014905375.1 Phtheirospermum japonicum | reverse complement strand
AGGTAAACGATTCTGTTATGTGGTTTTTTTATTAAATTAGAATTTTTTATTTATAACATATGAATTATATCGTATCTTATATATCATCCATTTCAACTAGGGCTTGGAAGACTGAGTGGGATAAGCCCGAGAACAAGAAGAAATCCGAGCAGTGCAGCAAGAATAGGAGGAGCGAGCCTGCTGGACCGGGGACTGGGATGTCGAAGTACACGGGGGGTGCTAGATCTACCATCGACTATGCCTTGGATATAGTAAGTAACGGCTATTTATAATATAATAATATATTATTTATTTGTTTAATTTTAATGTTAATTATTTGAAAATTCTATTTGAATACAGGAGCGGGAGACGGGTTCGCCGGCTATGTGCTACGATCTTTTTAAACGTACGCACCAGAAGAAAGACGACGCGTGGATCGACACGAGATCTGCTAATATTAACGTTAGTCTCTTTTTTATTTTTAACTTATTCTTTGATTTTAACGTAAAATTTTAATAACGAGTTGTATTTTCAGGAGGAGTACGAGAGACATCTGACCCAGGAGCAGGAGCGTGCGTCTTCCCAGGAGGAGAGTAACGAGGTTGACCAGGACCAGGTTTTCCTCGGCATCGCCGGTTTGAAGAAGGGACGGATTTAAGGCCACCGGCGCGTCTGGAAAGATAGTGGCTGCTACGAAGGGTTTACTGAAGGGCGACTCTTCCACCTCCTCCTCATCCCAGGCTGATAGAAGGACAGATCAGAGAGCTCGAGGCTCAGAGGGCGCAGCTTGAGGCGTTGCAGCAGCAGGCAGCCGAGGAAAGGCGACAGCGTGCGGAGGAGCGCCGGCAGCAGGAGGAATTTCAGGCGCGGACGAACGCCCAGATGGCTGAGATGTACGCTCGTTTCCAGCAGCAGTTCCCCGCTCCCTATCAGCAGCAGCAGCAGTTTCCCCCTCCCCCTCCATAGAACACTTTTATTTATGTAATAAACTTTGTTACTGTTTCGATCGAACGCATGTAATTCATAAATTTTCAAATATTTTTTTTTATTATAATTGATTTATTTCTTTGACTTTTCTTTAATTGCTTTTTTCAATTTTTTGGGAATTTTAATAATTAAACAAGAATTAAAATTAAAATAAAAAATTAAAAATTAATAATAATAAAAAAAAATACCGAGGGAAAGTTCCCTCGAAATTTTGAATAATCCGAGGGAATGGGACTCCCTCGGAAATCCGAGGGAAATATACTTCCTTGGATTTTTTCAATTTCCGAGGGAATGGAAATCCCTCGAAATTCCGAGGGATTTATTCCCTCGGAAATTGAAGTATTTCGAGGGAAGAGTTCCCTCGGATTTCCCTCGGATTTCCGAGGGATTGTCCGGTAATGGTTCCGAGGGAAACAATCCCTCGGAATTCCCTCGGTTTTGTAATTTCGAGGGATTTATTTCCCTCGAAACCGATTTCCGAGGAAGGTTTTTTCGAGGGAATCTTTCCTTCGGAAATTCCCTCGGTTTAACCAAAACCGAGGGATTTTTTCTTAATTCCGAGGGAAAAATCCCTCGGAAAAACTGAGTTTTTTTGTAGTGCTCCAATATTAAAATTGTTTGATTTTTTGGGGGTATTTTTTCCCCTTCTCAATTTGATATGGTCTCGATTTTTTTCTCCAAATTCCCTGCCCCATCTTGGATGTAGGTTGAGTAGCAATTGATAATGAAATGTTGATATTTCCTCAGGTTCCTATCTTATTTACTTGATTTGTTTGGTTGGTTGGACATTATCTTCAACTAAAAATGGTTTTCAAACAGGTTTGATTCGGATTTCAAAAAGAAAAATAAATTGAAGTTAAATTAAATAAAAATGCTCTAGATGAGCATATGAATGAAATCTTAGTGGGTGGGTAATTGTCTTAATACCGTGTGAGCGAATACCAGATTTTTTTTTCCTATTTTTGCTGGTTGATTTGGAGAAGAAGATGAAAAAGATAGCAGTTCTTTTTTTTTTTCTTCTATTTTTGCTAGTTGATTTGGAGAAGAAGAAAATGAAAAAGAGAGCAGATTCTTTTTTTTTTTTTATTACTGTTTTTGCTAGTTGATTTGGAGAAAAAAAAGATGAAAAAAAGAGCAACTTTTATTTCCTAGGAAATAGCAAACATATTGAAAGATAGATACCTTCTTGCCTTAGCTTTTTCATGATAAGGATGTGAGTCTCCCCATCCATTTACTGCTCTAATAATCCTATGGTTTCATTTCCTCCTCGCATTATGAATTATATGAAAATATAGGGTCACGTGAGTTAAAAATGTACAAAGCCAATAAAAGACAAGGTTGATTTTTAAAAAAATATATTGGATAGTGATTATACAAAAACTAAAAGATATTAGGAGGTGGTGGTACTGGGAGATAGATTTTTATTATAAAGATTAGTTTTACTATTATTATTCTTTTCCATTATTTATTTTTTTATTTTTTTAATTATCATTAATTTTCTACCACACATTTATTTCATCTCTCCATCATCTTTCCATTATCATTCATTTCCACCACACAAAATTCTTGTGGGCCCCATTTAAAATACTTTTTACCAAATAATTTTATATCCAATCACTATCTTACCAAAAAGAGATTTATCTCCCTAGAATTTTTATTTTCACTATTTCTAGTGAAACGAAACGAAAATGAACGAAAGGATATCCAATCGCACTAGTTTCCATGTTTTAAACATTTGAATCTCTTCACTCTTTCATCAATTTATCTTTGATTTTTCTTTACTTTCGATTCTTGAATTTGCATGATCCGGTGTTTGGATTCTCAGAACTCAGCTTTTTGTTAGCTTGTGGCTTATTTTCCCATAATTCATATTCTAATACATTTGGGTATTTTCTTAGTTCGATTCTCGATTTTGATTGTGAATTTTGAATTATTGGTTTTCGTAATACGATTTGTGTTGATTCTGGACTTTGTTGAATTGGATGATTCGATGCTGTTTTTATTAGTTTGTGAATTTTTTTTGTTATTTGATCATTCATGCATTCTTGTTTTTGATTCATCGTTGTTTGGATGTTAGTCGATTTCATGTTTATATTTGTTCTTGTCATTTAATTGAGCACGTTTGGTTATTCTTATGATTTATTCGTTCATTCTCACTATTTCAATTCTCTAGTTGTTAAAAGCTTTTTATTACTTAAGAATGATCGTTAGTATGCTTACTTAATTTAGTATTTGCGTTGATCGTTTAATTTTAGTTTTTTTAAAAGTAAAACAAACAAACAATTTAATTGATCGTGTGTTTAGTTAACTTGTGTGTCTTAACGAATATTTTTCAACTCCGATTGTCATTCCTCGAGAGATTCAACTCGAGTCAACTTGTCACTTACATCCACTCCGTTCTCTTGCGGACGAGCTTTTTATTTTAATAAAAAGTAAGTGTTAAAAAGTTCGATTCAAAATTTGGGTCCGTTGCCGGGGAAGGATAAAGGTTGTGATTTTCGTGTTTGCTCTTCGTGATGTTTGTTTGTCTTTTTATTTGCTTTTTTTTGTGTTTAGTGTTTGTATGTGAATTTTCTTTTTTCTTTGTTTTTGTTATTTTCTACCGGTACGTTTAATCTCGTGTGTTGAGTATTGTGTATGCAAGGTACCTCGACGACCAAGACCCGAGATTCAATAAAACGTTTCCAAAAAAAATAAAAAAAATAGAGTGAATGTCAAACTATCGAGCGTATCAATCGTATAGCAACCCATACGCTTGTCGTGCTCCTCGACCGACCATTCCATTGAGCCCATTGATGCAAGAGTACGAGTTTGATGATTTCTACTCGGAGAAACTCCCGGTTTTCATGAACTCCCGAGCGAGGATCCGCTTAAGTTCATCCGAGAGTACGATGTCATCACCCGGACTTTCCCTCTTCTACGCCTTACAAAGAATCAAGTGAAGATGTGATTCTTCATCTTCACAATAAAGGATCGGGCAAGAACATGGTTGAGAGATTTAGAGCCCGATTCCTTGAAAACAAGGGAGGAAGTGTACGATCGGTTCATGGGAACATTCTACTCACCTGAGTGAGGCCCATCTTCAAATTCATAAAATTCGGGCCACGATGATCCATATGCTCCACCCGATCACTACGATCCTGATTTTGGACCTCACACCCCACCACATAATTCCTATCGTCCGAACTTCAATTAATCTTATACCCCACTTGAGAATTCTTATAATCCGGGCTTTGAACCTTCATACTCTCCCCCCACATCACTTTTTTGTTACATAGGATATGATTATTATGCTCCACCCGATTCTAATTCTTTCTATCCGAGCTACGATTCTTATGCTCCTCCTGACTCAATTCCCTACTACCCAAGCTATACAGACTATAAAACACCTCCTCCTTCCAAACACAACCAACAAATGTTATCCCTGATGAGGTGAAATGGGTTACTTTTGATGAGTTGTCGATTTCTGATGTGGTGGAGCCCACCTTGGATGTTGGTAATTCGAGCTTGAACGCTAGTTTTGGAGAGGTGTTTAAGGAGGTTGAGATTGGGAATTTGGTTGAATGCATCAGCCCCTTGTGCTATTTGATGAAGTTTTGGACAGAATTGTTGGGCTGTTGCCATTGGAGTTTCTGGTGGGTGTTGAGAATTTGAGTTTACTCGATCTTTGTGAGTATTATGAAGTGGTGCCAGATTTGGGAGATGTTGAGATGGCCGAGCCTCTTCTTGTGCCACCCAAAGCTTTGTTCGAACTTGAGATGGAGGTGGTGGAAGAGATAGTTGAGAAGGAGCCCGATCGCCCTCCTCTAAGCCCGGATATTGCATTTCATGTTTTTGAAAGTGTTGAGGTGGTGATCGAGGAAATGAAGGAGATTGGATTGGTTGAGGGTTGTTCCATTTGTTTGACAGATTTTCTAGTTCTTTCGGTGACCAAGCATCACTCCACGCGATTAACTTTTCATCTCTTCTTGGTGATCGACTACTCGCGTCCCGACCTCCAAAGTGAGTTGGAGCTTTCAGTTCATATTCCTAAAACTTGCTTATCATGTCCGCCTTGGTGATTATCTTCACCCGTTCTTGATCTTGGAGAACACTAAGGCATGGCACAATCGTCACTTATTTTTGGATCCCGAATGACTTCGCTCATATAAGTCGTCGAGCTTTTGACGTTAAACAAGCGCTTCTTGGGAGGCAACCCAAATTCTTGCTTTCTTTTCTCTTATTTTTGATATCTTAGGAGGATAGGTTGAAGTTTGAGGCCCGTTTATGCATACCCGAGGGCTTACTTTGAAGGATCTAGGGCTTTGCTCGAGGAACAACATTCAAAGGAGCGAAAACGAGGCCCTGCAGAATTCCCATCGATCGACGACCCAATCGACGCCATGGTCGACGTGCTCTCTATCCAACCCGTTGACCTTCTGTCGATCGACACAAGGCATAGATGTAGATCGACGGCAAGCAACGACGACACGTCAATGCTACCCAGCTGCAGGCGTCGATCGACTATCAATCGATGCCATTGTCGACGAACTCTCTGTCCAACCCATCAACAGGCCGTCGATCGACACCATGGTCTTCGAAATCTCTGTCCAACCCGTCGATGATCCATCGATCGACGCCCCCCGTCGACGCCGAACCGGCCCGCCCACCTCGACCCTTTCTATAAAATAAAAAAATAGAGTAAAAAAATTCAGAAAATTCTGCACGTCAGAATTTTTCCAAATGTTTTCTTACCTCTTTTTATTATGTTTTCAACTAAAATTTACAAATAAATTTGAAAATTCTTAAAAATTATATTTATAAATAATTAATAATCAAAATAATCAAAATTTTATGTTTGTTAATTTTTTTTAGACTTTTGGTCTCATGTTTTCTTTATAAAAAAAATTTGAAAATTTTCAAAAATACAAAAATATTTTCTTTTGTACATTTTAGTACTTTTATTTTTATGTTTGTGTATTTTGTGTTTGTTTTTACCCACTTACCACTTTTTGTAGGTTCCTCTCGACTCTACCGCCCGTTGGATGTAACTTCATGCTCAACTCATCATCATAAGCGCGACTATAGGGATGTATCTCTCTGTCTCCCCTTTTACCGTTTTTCTATTATTTCATGTGTAATGTGGGCATTGCATGGTTTAAGTATGGGAGGGGGGGGGGGGGGGGTGTCCTTGTTTAGTAATTTCTTTCGTATGCTTGCTTGTGTATATGATTTGAGTTGTGTGGATTGATATTGATTGTAACCTTGACGAAGTGACGTGTTTTGATGCTTTGGTTAGGTTGTTTATATTTTCGTTTGACATTAGTGTAATTGTGGGGCATGAAGTGTAGGAAACCTATGAAGTGTCTTGATCATTGTTCTATTTGTGCGATTTCCAAGAGTCGAGTACTCTCTACTAGCCCCATTTTCAAGTGCCCTCTATACGAATTTGTGTAATTTTTTTTGGAGACGTTAAAAACTCCTCGTGCTTATCGAAAAATATTGTGAGTTGCATTTAGCAACAAGTGATTGGAGTTAATGAACTCTCGTTTGTGAGTTGTAAATACCGTATTCGTCTAGTACCTCACATTTATGAGTACTCAAGAAAAAAAAAAGAAAAAGAAAAAAAATGGTACAAGAAGAGAGATCCTTGTACAAGTGAAGTTTATATAATAAGTCGTGCAACCCTTGTACACATTTTTACTTTTACTTTTTTGATTTTATTGTAAAGAGGTGTATAGATGATTGGGCTAGTAGGGTGCCGACTTAGCAGTTTGAGCGTGAATAGACCTTGGCTGAGGCATGGATGGGGGACGTGCAAAAATATAAGTGTGGGGGATCTAAATTTTACATATTTGTGTGTGATCTTCGTGTTTTTTTGTGTCTTGTCGTGTGTGCTTTAGTCGGGGTTTAGTCGTATTTTATCCCATTTTCCTTATTTTGCATTTTCGTAGCATTTTTCGTCTTTTTAGTGTGTTTCGTATTTCTCTTTTACTTTTTATATATATTTTTATATTATTTTGCTTTTCTTTATTTTAGGACAGTCGATCAAGCCTAGGAGCATTCTCGATGATCACAACTGGCTCGATTTGACGAAAACACAACTCAGACCCGCGAAGCACAACCATCGATTGACGCCCCATCGAAGCCAAATCGCCACACCATCGACCCCGAGTTGCCACGCCATTGACGGGGCCATTTTCCAGTATTGGTGGTCAGGCCATTTTGGGCAAAATGACTATTTTGCCCCTACTTTAAACCTTATAAATAAATCCTCTCTTTTTAGAAACGGCCTCTTGAATCCCTTAAGGTTTGACAAGCCCAAGAGTTCTCCATATTCTCACTTTCTTAATTCAGATCTTGAGCTTTTAATTTTTATAAATTATAGATTTTTTAAGCGTTGCTCGGATGATGGATGTAGCTTAGTTTCAATTCATGTTTTTTCCCGTTTGAACGATGAAACGCTCCAATTATAATTAGTAAGCTTTCATTTCCCTTTGTTTTATTATTCGAATTTTTGTTTTTTTGTTTATGAATTCTCTTGTGGGATTGTGATGTTCTAGATTCGTGATTGTTTTTCTTAAGTTTTTCATGATTTCATGTTATATAATTGTTAGAAATTCATATGGTTATAATTGTTGTTCTTCAAAGTTCATTATCCATTGTTGCGTTTGTCCAAGCTTTTTGTTGAATCATGTTCATGTTTGCGTTGAATTTGAATTGCTGCGTTACTTGATGAGTTGTGTTTAGAATTCATGGATCTAGTGCCTAGAATTATTTAGAACCATCAATTGGGATTGTTGGGTGTTTAATCTACAAGTTGATATTGACAACCCTAGCTCGTAGATTAAGTGTTCGATAAAATGCTAATTGATCGTGGAGACGATTCTAGAATCCTGGACCCCCGTTTATTAATCTTTTCAAGGTTTTTGATTTCACTGATTGTCTTAGTTATTTCAACTTCTCAAACCAAAACTTGATCACGTATCTAGAATAGCCTTTTCGTTATTTACTCATTTCGTGAACCAAACGTAAAAATTTACTTCCGATTAGTCTTCCTCAAGAGATTCGACTCGAGTCAACTTGTCACTTACAACTGCTCCGTTCTCTTGCGGACGAGCTTTTTATTTTAATAAAAAGTAAGTGCTAAAAAGTTCAATTCAAAATTTAGTTGATTTGTATATGTGTGTGTGTGATTCTCGTGTATTTTTGTGTCTTGTCGTGTGTGCTTTAGCCGGGTTTTGGTCGTATTTTATCCCATTTTCCTTATTTTGCATTTTTGTAGTGTTTGTCGTCCTTTTAGTGTTTTTCGTATTTCTCTTTTACTTTATATATGTGTGTGTGTATATATATATATATATATATATATATATATATTAATATTATTTTTCATTTCTTTGTTTTAAGACAGTCGATCAAGCCTAGGAGCATTCCCGAGGATCACAACTGGCTCGGTTTGACAAAAACATGACTCTGACCCGCGAAGCACAATCATCGATTGACGCATGCATCGAAGTGCCATCGACACTGAGTCACCACGCCATCGATGCGCTGTTGACGCCGAGTCGCCACGCCATCGACGGGGCTATTTTCCAGCATCGGTGGTCAGGCCATTATTGGTCATTTTGGGAAGAATGACTATTTTGCCCCCACTTTGAACCTTATAAATAAAACCTCTCTTTTTAGAAACAACGCTCTTGAACCCCTTAGGATTTGACAAGCCCAAGAGTTCTCCATTTTCTCACTTTCTTAATTCAAACTTTCAGCTTTTAGTTTTTATAAATTATAGATTTTTTTAAGTGTTGCTCGGATGATGGATGTAGCTTAGTTTTAATTCATGTTTTTACCGTTTGAACGATGAAACGTTCCAATTCTAATTAGTAATATTTCATTTACCTTTGTTTTATTATTCGAGTTTCTTATATTTTTGTTTATGAGTTTTCTTGTGGGATTGTGATGTTCTAGATTCGTGATTGTTTTTCTTGCAGTTTTCATGATTTCATGTTATATAATTGTTAGAAATTCATATGATTATAATTGTTGCTCTTCAAAGTTCATTCTCCATTGTTGCATTCTTCCAAGATTTTTGTTGAATATTGTTCATGTTTCCATAAATTTGAGTTGTTATGTTTCTTGATGAGTTGTGTTTAGAATTCATGGGTCTAGTGCCTAGAATCGTTTAGAACCATCAATTGGAATTGTTGGGTATTTAATCTACAAGTTGGGATTGATAACCCTAGCTCGTAGATTAAGTATTCGATGAAATGCTAATTGATTGTGGAGG
Organism: Phtheirospermum japonicum; assembly: GCA_014905375.1. Taxonomy (NCBI): domain Eukaryota; kingdom Viridiplantae; phylum Streptophyta; class Magnoliopsida; order Lamiales; family Orobanchaceae; genus Phtheirospermum; species Phtheirospermum japonicum. Next base: position 376,159 of record BMAC01000317.1, on the reverse strand, counting down.
CGATTCTAGAGTCCTAGACCCCCGTTTTATTAATCTTTTCTAAGGTTTTTGATTTCACTGATCATCTTAGTTATTACAACTTCTCAAACCAAAACTTGATCATGTGTCTATGTTATAGCTTTTTCATTATTTTCTCATTCGTGAACCAAACGCAAAAATTTACTTTCGATTAGTCTTCCTCGAGAGATTCGACTCGAGTAAACTTGTCACTTACAACCGCTCTGTTCTCTTGTGGATGAGATTTTATATTTTAATAAAAAGCTCATCCGCAAGAGAACAAAACGGTTGTAAGTGACAAGTTGACTCGAGTCGAATCTCTCGAGGAATGATAATCGAAGTTGAGAAATTTTTGTTAAGACACACAAGTTAATTAAACACACGATCAATTAAATTGTTTGTTTGTTTTGATTTTAAAAAACTAAAATTAAACGATCAACGCAAATGCTAAATTAAGCAAGCTTACCAACGACCATTCTTAAGTAACAAAAAACTTTCAACAACTAGAGAATTATAACAGCGAGAATGAACGACTGAATCATAAGAATAACCAAACGTGTACGATCAAATGACAAGAACGAAAATAAACATGAAATCAACTAACATCCAAACAACGATGAATCAAATGAGCGACAATGCATGAACGATCAAATAACCAAAAAATTCACAAACTAATAAAAACAGCACTGAATCATCCAATTCAACAAAATCCAGAATCAACACAAATTGTATTACGAAAACTAATAATTCAAAATTTATAATCAAAATTGAGAATTGAACTAAGAAAATACCCAAACGTGTTAGAATACAAATTGTAGGAAAATAAGCCACAAGCTAACAAAAAGCCGAGTTCTGAGAATCTAAACACCGGATCATGCAAATTCGAGAATCGGAAGTAAAGAAAAATCAAAGATAAATTGATGAAAGAGTGAAGAGAGATTCAAATATTCAAAACATGGAAACTAGGGTTTCCAAATGGTAAGTTTCTATGTCTGGTCGGGTCTGCTATCCAGATGAAGAAAGACGACATTTATATAGTGTTGGACGGGGAGGTCGTTGTGGTAAAATCATGTGAAAATTACGACCGTCGATCGATGGTGTCTCTGATGTCGACCTCCATCGACGCTGGCCGTCGATCAATGGTGGTGCGTGGCTCTCGGCGTGTTGATCGACCAAGGCTATCGACACCATTGGTGGGCGCACGTCGATTTCGCGTCGATGGGCAGCATCGATCGATGGAGGCTAGAAAACCTCGGAACGTCGATCGATAGGTTCTTTCAACTTCGGTGTCGGTGTTGCATCGATGGGCTGCGTAGATAACTCATCGATCGACGGCAGCTCTGTGCCCCTAGTCCTGTTTTCATCGTTCCGAAGCTGAAACAGACAATTACACGAAATTAGAATGACAACTTACGAAACAAGAGGGAAAAAGTATTAAACGGGATAGAAACGAAACGACCTACAAAAATACTAAAAAGGAAGAAAAACGAGAAGAACAACAACCTAAAACACGTTATAACACGCAAAATAAAATGCAAAAACAAATGGAAAACACACACAAATATGCACAAATCATATAACCACGAGAATTGGTAAATATGTCTTTTCTATTTTTTTATTACAAATAAGAATTCGGAAAAAAAAAAATACAAAACACGTAAAAATAAACCATATTCTATCATTTTAGGCACATGGGGGTGGTTTTGACTCAATTTTGATAGAAAAATATCACCGAGTATGTGCGAGTTTACACGTATCGTGTAAGTCAACCAACAACCAAGATATCAACTTGTTAGGTTGGAAATGCAAAGAAATGAAGCGTCGTAATTTTGTGAAGGTGCCACAAGGTTCATTGTTATAAAACCACGATAATTGGTAATTGATCAGTAAATACGCATTTTCTATTTTCTTTTTATGATTTTTTCTAATTTAAAAAAATCGAAGGGATCGTATTCCCCTCGGAAAATTTCCGAAGGGAACTAATTTCCACCGGTTTTTCTAAATTAAAAAAATCGAAGAAAAATATAAAAAACATAAAAATAAACCATATCCTATTATTTTAGGCGCGTAGGGTGGTTTTGAACTGATTTTGATAGAAAAACATCACCAAGCATGTGAGTATTTACACGTGTCATGTAATTCGGCCAACAACCAAGATATGATCGATCGATCAACTTGTTATGTTGGAAACACAAAGCAACGAAGTGTCGTGATTTTTCGAAGTTGGCACGAGGCGTGTTTCATTATTATATAACCACGGGAATTGGTAATTGATCGGTAAATACGCCTTTTCTATTTTTTTCGATTTTGTTTTGATTTTTTAATTTAAAAAAACCGAGGGGATTTTATTCCCCTCGGAAAATTACCGGGGGATTTTATTCCCCTCGAAATTACCCACAGGATTTCCAAAGGGAAAAATGCCCTTGGTCCCAAGCCTTAAATAGCAGCGGGCTAGCCCCCGCTGCCTCACTCTATTTCTACGTAGAAAAAAAAATAGAAAGAAAGAAAGAAAAGATCCGGCCGCCGTCTCCGCCAAGCATCCGTCACCCGCCGACAGCCATTCCACCAACTCCACCCACCAAGTCGCCGCCAGCCGCCGCCAACCGCCAAGGTTTTTTTTCCTTAAATTATTATTTATTATTTTTATGAATTAATTTGTTTTTGTTTGATTTAATTAGAATTAATTGTTTAATTTGGGTTGATTTTAGGGATTATTATATAATTAGAGTTTAATTTAGGAATAAGTATATAATTAGGGTTTAGTTTAGGGATAATTATATAAATAGGGTATAATTTAGGGATTATTGTATAATTAGGGTATACTTTAAGGATTATTATATAATTAAGGTTTAATTTAGGAATAATTATATAGTTAAGGTTTAGTTTAGGAATAAATAGATAATTAGGATTTAGTTTAGGAATAATTATATAATTAGAGTTTAATTTAGGAATAATTATAAAATTATTTTTTAATTTAAGAATAATTACATAATTAGGGTTTAATTAAGGGATAATTACATAATTAGGGTTTAATTTAGGAATAATTATATAATTAGGGTTTCTTAGTTCAACTAGGGCTCGATTATAGAATTAGGGCTCGATAGTGTTCATTAAGGGTTCAATTATGCAATTATCTTTTAAAGTGTATGCGATGGTGGTTTTTAAATGCCGTGGTGACCGGTTATGTTAATTTAATGTATGCTATGGTTTAATTGTGATTTATTGATGTTGTGATTGGTTGGAAAGATATTGGTGATAACGTGGTGTACGTCGCCGGCCAGGAGGTTTCGTCCCTCCAATAATGGTTTTCAAAATTATTTTAAAATGATGGTGGTTTTAAACGTAGGTTTTGTCCCTCCAATAAGCTTGTCGATAATCATGAGCGTAGGTTCAATCAATATGAGCCTTTCGTACTTATTGCCCAAGCTGTACAAGTATACTATTGTGGGTACCCAAGTTTAAAACGAGACAAGTTGGAATGGTGGGCAACGTTTAAGATCAAGGCGAGATACGAGATACAGTACTACTAATGTGAGTCTCTTTTTTATTTAACTTGTTCTTTCGTCTTAATGTAGTATTTACTAATGAGTTTTATTTCAGGAGGAGTATGAGTAATGTCTGGATGAGGCACGTACTTCTTCACAGGATTCGAATAACGAGGTTGACCCTGACCTTGTTTATCTCGACGTCGTCGGATCGGGTAAGGGCCGCCATTATGGCACCAGCTTGTTCGGGAAGTTGGTGGCTGCTAGGAAGGGTTTCTGAGGTAGTTGTTCTTCCACATTCTCCTCCTCCCAACAGTATAGGACTCACGTGAGGGAGCTCGAGGCGTAGCTCCAAGCACTGAGGGAGGAGTTAGAGGCCACGAGACGAGCTCAGCAGACGATGGAGCAGTGATATAACAAGTCTGAGCTACTACGTAAGCAGCCACAATTTTCAAGCACAGATGAACGCGCAGATGGCAGAGCTATTAGCTCAATTGTAGCAGTACCCGCGCAGCCTCCCCCATCATAAGAGTATCGAATATTTTCATAAACTTTTTACTAAACACTTTTGTTGAACAAATTATATAATAACAAGTTTATTTATTTGTCTGTTTATTAATGATTTTTTTTTAAAGTTTTGGGGTATTTTAATTATAAAAAAAGGGATTAAAATAAACAATTAAAAATAAATAAAAGGAAAATCCGAAGGGATAATTCTCCTCGGAAAAACCGAGGGCTTTTCCCCTCGTTTTTTTTAAATATTATTTTTTTAATAATTTTCGAGGGGACCCTCCCATTCGGTGTTCCCGAGGGGATGTGACCTTGGTTTTTTCGATGGTAGTTCGCCCTCGACTTTTCTGAGGGAAATTGTCGTCAGTTTTTCCAAAGGGAAACGCCTTTGGTTTTTCTGAGGATAACTCGCCCTTGGTTTTTTTGAGGGTAGACAGATTCAGGGCCCCGTAAATTACAAACAGATTCAGGGCCTCATAAATTACCAAAGAAATACACCTTCAGTAATGCCCTCAGAAAAATTTCTGAGGGTATATTTCCCCTCGAAAATTTTTACAGATGAGGGTTTTTCCGAGGGGAGTTTTCCTTCGATTTTTGCCCTTGGTAAATTGATTAGCGGGGGCTTTTGCTTATTACCAAGGGTTTTTTTCCCAGTAAAATCCTATTTTTTTGTAGTGGTCTCTGCACAATTGAAACAAACAAAAAAAGAAGATGAGACTTGAGAGAGAACAAGCGGCGAGCTCCGACCACCACAACCACTGCAGTGGCCGCCACCACCGAGCTCCAAAATCGGACACCACAACCACCACCGCTCCTTTAGCCACCACCACCACTCATAAAGTTATTATTATTATTATTATTATTATTATTATTATGATGATGATGATGATGATGATGATGATGATGATGATGATGATGATATCATCATCATCCATCATTATTATTATTATTATTATTATTATTATTATTATTATTATTATTATTATTATTATTAATTTTTAAATACTTAATTATTTAAATATATAGTTATCGATTTATTGCAAAAGGTGTGATTATTATTGGGATTAATTAACAATTAATTCAGGGATTAATGCTCAGTTTTAATTAATTAGGATTTTGAATTAGTGTTTCGTTAATTGGGGTTTCAAATTAGAACTTTTTTCAAAAACTAGGGTTCGTTTAGAGTTTATTAGTAATTATTTTGAAAATTAGGGTTGACTTATAATTATTCAAATAATTGCGGTTGATTTTAAAAATTAGAGTTAGTTTGAAATTTATTTAGTAATTATTTCAAAGTTTTAGGGTTGAATTATAGTTATTTAGATAATTAGGACTGATTAAAAAATTATAGCTATTTTGGGTTTATTTAGCAATTATTTTAAAATTTAGGGTTTGTTTGGGGTTTATTTAGTAATTATTTCAAAATTTATGGTTGAATTACAATAATTTAGAAATTACTGTCATCCAAACATTATAGATGATGGGCTCAACAAAAATTAAAATATAAATTTACCGATTGGTTTGAAAAATATGTGAGCTCCTCTGAAATGATTATAAACAATAATCATATAGATGCGTTTTGAATCGAAATTTATTAAATAATAAGTGTTTTTTTTTTTTTACGTTCCGTTGTTATAGGCACAAGATCCCTTGAACAATGTCATCGACGAGTACATTAAGAGTCCAGGAGTAGGTCCATCACGATGTGTGACTACATATCATAGTTACAAGATAAATATCTACAGGTTTCACACAATCACATACGGACCAAATAGATCAACTTCGAGCATTGGTGTCTGTATAAGAGGAACAAACTTTGGGTGTGATGAGTATGAATGTAGTTTCAGCAGTTCTTCCGCTTCCAGGATAAATTCTCCCATTTGCGCCTCATAAAAAGAACTAGCGGGTTGATGGATCATTACCCTGATGATAGAAGTTTAATATCATCTTGTAGAAGTTGTTAAACTCGATTATACAGAGTTACATTACAAGAGCACACTCTTGTTCAATTGTGAGTGGTTTGATCCAACTCCCACAAGCACAAGGGCTCATCCTCAATATAAGCTTGTTGATGTCAATTATAAGTGTAGATTCAATCGCTATGAGCCATTTGTACTTGTTGCCTAAGATGTTTAAGTTTAATACTGCCCGTGTCCGAGTTGAAATGAGACAAGCTCGAATTTATTGAAAATGTGTAAAATTAAAGATAGATCCATAATAGATTTTATTGAATCTATGTTGCCTAATTAATTCATTCAAGAGGATGTTATAGAAATGCACAATATAATACAATTAGAGGATGTTGATTTCCAGTTACATGTCGAACCTGTTGATAATGAATCAATTGAACTTGTCAATGAGACAGAGGAGGAGATAGAAGATGAGTTTCTAACTGATGAAGATACGAACCACGATGAGTTTAATGATAATCTAGATAGTGAAATTGTCGATTCAGATTAAGTATAAAATGATGCATACATATATAGTTTAAAATTTTATTAATTCATTTATCTCAGTTTAAATGTGCATCTATTCTCAATTTTTAATGATTTTTTTAGATGAAGGATAGAGGTCGTGGAAGACTTTCTCCTTAGATCATCCCATCTTCGGTCCGTGCTTCTCTTGCTTCATCCTCTTCATCAAATCATCAGATATATGATGAAAATGGCGTTGTTAAATGAAAGAACCGTACATTAAAAGAAATTGTGAATGCAATGTTGTTGAGTTTTGGATTACCTCAAAACATTTGGGGGGAAGCGGTGTTGTTAGCTAATTATCTTTTAAATAAGATTCTCCAAAAGAAATTGGACAACGAATAATGTCATGGAAGAGTTTCATCGTATAAATACTTACGAATGTGGGGATGTTTTGCCAAGTTTGTACCTTTACCTAAAAATGTGAAAATGGGACCAAAAACTATTGATTGCATTTTTATTGGATATGCATATAACAGTAGTGCTTATCAATTTATTATGCATGAGTCTAATTGAATCATACACAAGAATACGATAATGTAGTCACAAAATCATTCGTTCTTTGAACATATATTTCCAATTAAGCCTGAAATGAATTTTAGTTCCATTAGAAGGACTATAGAAAAAAGATAAAAAGAACAAGATAAAGACATTGAGGTACAACCACGAAAAAGCAAGAGAGATAGGTTAGAAAAGTCCTTTGGTCCACAACTTATATGGCTGAAACTTAACCTCAAAGTTATTTTGAAGCAGTGAGCTCTTCGAAAGGACATCTAATGAAAGAGGCAATTAAAAGCAAAATTGATTCAATTTTTTAAAATCGTAAATGGGAACTAGTGGATCTTCCTCCTAGAAGTAAAATATTAGGATATAAGTGGATTATCAAAAGGAAAACAAAAGCTTACAGAACGATTGATAAGTATTAGGCTAAAATTGTAAGGTAAATGTTACAGGCAAAGAGAAGGTCTTGATTACTTTGATACATATTCCCCAGTAACTAAAATAACATCTATCAGGATGACTATTGTTGTAGTTGCTTTGAGAAATCTAGAAATACATCAAATAAGTAAAAAAAAATGCTTTCCTAAATGGAGATTTAGAAGAAAAAATCTATATAGAGCAACCTGAAGGGTTCTCGACTCCAAGGAAAGAGAATAAGGTTTGCAGATTGATTAAGTCTTTATATGGCTTAAAGAAACCTCCAAAGTAATGGTATGAGAAGTTTTGTAATACCATGATGGAGCGTGGATATAAAATCAGCGAATGTGATAAATGTGTCTATATTAAATATAATGAGTTAGGATATGTTATCTTATGTCTTTATGTAGATGACATGCTTATTGTTGGGAGCAATTATAAGATTGTTAAATCCACAAATGATATGCTGAATTCGAGATTTGTCATGAAGGATAGCCAATGTGATGCTTGGAATTAGAATCCATAGAACATCACAAGGGATTGTGTTGATCCAATCTCATTATGTAGATAAGATTCTTGAGAAATTTAACAAGGAAGATTGGTTTCATGTTAGGACCCCGATAGATACAAATCAGCATCTATCAAAAAACAGAGGTGAACATATTTTTCAAGTAGAATACTCAAGAGTAATAGGGAGTCTGATATACTTGATGATTTGTACAAGACCAAACATCACCTATGCAGTGAGCAGGCTGAGTAGATCTACTAGTAATTTAGGAGTTAACACTAGAATAGAATAATGAGACTATTCAGATACTTGAGATATACTCGTGATATTTGATTGCAATGGGGTAAATATCCATCTTTTCTATAGGGCTATACGAATGCCAAATGAATACTGGATATCAAAAACTCTAAGTCTACAAGTGAATATGTATTCCTCCTAAGAGGTGTAGCCGTATTGTAACGCCCTGATTTCGCTAAAACAAAACTGGTTTATATTTTAAAGGAAATAAACAAATATTGGTATCACATAAATGTCGAATTTTATAAAGTAAAGTAAAATTTTAAAATTTCACAAGTAATTAAATTTACGCAGTAGAAAATGATAATAAAACCATCAAGTAAAATTTTTAGTTAACGTAGCCTCGCAGTTCGAATTTTATTTAATAGATAAAACATAAAATGAAAACTTATTAGTTTTCATTCAATCCTCGTTCTCTTCACTCAATGTCCTCATTTGTACCTGAAAAAATATCATTGAATTGGGATGAGTTCAATGCACTCAATAGGTATACCGACATGTCTCATATAAATAATAAATATCAAAAATAGCACAATCAATCATAGAATTCATAGAATAACATTTTGAAAGAAATAGACTTGACTGCAGCTAAAATGCGATGAGTTTCCCCGATGACCATTTTTCTCGGTCACAGACAACTTTTGCAGTCTCCGATTTTAATTAATGGATAGCACAATGGGATAAACTCGATGACCTTTTTTCTCGTTCACAAACAACTTTATAACCTTAAACTATATTCGATTTTATAAACATAAATTTTACTCGAGAATACATGATATACATAGCATGATAAATGAAAAATATAATTAACAATATGACAAGTCGGCGGTCCCTACCTTGTTGAAGTCGTGAAAATTTTGATTAAAATGCACGTATTTAAAACTTAAGTCCCGTATTGCTCGTCACCTAGTTAATATAAAAATATACTTAATTAATATTAAAATTATTAACACACACACACACACACACACACACACACACACACATATATATATATATATATATATATACACACACACACACTATTGTGAAACCCGCTATTTCACGGGCAATGCAGAAAAAATGTAAAGTTTATATAAAAAAAATTAAGAAATTAAGATTGTGAATTATTAATATAAAAAACAATGTGAATTAATATCTCCACCAACCCACTTAAATCAAGGCAGTATGTATTAAAAATATAATTAAACATCTATACATCAAAATCAATTACAACTCTTTTTATACTTAGGGAAAATTCCCAAATAATACATTTTTGAAAATATTATAGTCCATATAATCCTACCAAATATTATATTCCCATTTAGGTTATTTTAAGCCCATTAAATCATAATATCCCTTATATTTTCTCATATATACCCATGATCAAAATCTGGTTGGGGCGTCGATCACGCTACGAGTCTTCTCAATTTCTTCTCACTCCAATCAATCTCGCCTACCATGTATACTTACGTTACCCTCCAGAAAAGTCACTATTCATTGATTGGTTTCACCGATTCAACTGGATGTGGACATCTTCAAATAAGTGTTTCTAATCTTCAAATAATTACTACTACTCAAGCTGATATGGAGATTGATTCAAGTAAGTTTTTCAGTTTGATGTGAATAACAAATATTTTGAAATCTAATCGAAGGTCTCTATTTTACAAACCTAATTTGTTTTACTCGAAACTCCCAGTTTATCAAACATGTTTTGAATTCTATTCGAAGGTATTCCATACTACCTTGAATTCGAAATTGTGTGTTGATAAAATTCAAAATTGAATTCAACACGCAGGTGAAGTTTTATTTTCACTGTCTTCTATCTTTTTCCAATTTCTGTTTGTAGGGTTTCTATTGATTCCTTTTGCAAATGTTATTTTATTATTGTATAACAATGGTGTTTTTCTGTATTCTTGAGTTCAGTTATTTTATTTTCTTTTGGTTTCTTAATTTTTCTGTATTTTATGGCCTTATATATCTTCAGATTATTTTTGAAGTTAGGCTTTTGTCATTAGTAATATAATCTATTATTGCATTCTTGAGTTCACCTTTTTTTGCGCGTTGATTGCACTTGGTTTGTCACTAGAGGCTGCTTTTCGTTTTTTTTACGTATTTTTTATGTTTTGCATTTCTTTTTGTACTACCCGTTTCATGACATTATGGGATAAGGTCGAAAATATAAGATTTCCCACTTTTACGAACTGATAACTTCGTGTTGAAAAATAAAAAAAATCCATGCTCTGTATTATGTATGTATACGTATTTTTGCATAATACGAATATGCATTGTTTTCTTCTAATGCCCGTTGAGTTTATGGCTCTTAGATGTCCTCTAACTTTCGTAATGTGTACACAGGTTTATCGGATTATGGAGTTATATTCATACTTTTTGTGTGCGATGCAGAAACACTTGTTGTGGGCATAGAACCAGGTTTCTCGTTTAATACATTATTGGACAATGTATGTGTACGATGGAGTCAGCTAAACCAATCTAAGTTGACAATGCATTATTCCATCCCTGAATTTCCGAGAGTATTATTAGCCACCGAAGCTGATTTCAGAGGTATGGTTAATCTGGCAATGTCATACGGACTAGTACGCATTAGGGTTGACATTGCAAATGATGGCGAAATTGTTATGTTAAATACGACTTCAAATGTTGATTGTGGAGGAGATATCGATGATGTTCTTCATACTCTGATTCCTAGTCATACGAAAAAATTATTGACGACTGGATGGGAGGCGGAGGTTTCAGAGTTTGGCCAGAAATTTGAAGGAGGTGCAAAAGATTTCAGGATTGCGCTACGTAAAACTGCAATTGGCGGAGGTTTTCAGTTCAAGTGGGTTAGGAACGATCTTTCAAGGGTTACAGCAGCTTGTTTGGATAAAAACTGCGGGTGGTTCGTGCATGCATCCTTGGAGCGAATAAATAGTTTTTTTTACGTGAGACAAATTAATAATGCGCACACGTGCGGAGCATGTTTTCAATCAATAAAACATAAACGTGTTAGTTCTGACCTGGTGTCGTTGCTTATTTTGGAAGATGTCCGTACAAATATTGACACACGGCCAGCCGACATTAAGCGAATGTTCGAAAGGCAATATGGATTAGAAATCTCATATAAACTTGCGTATTTCGCCGTAGAAAAGTCGAGAAAATCTGTACTTGGTGATATTGGAGACTCATTCGGTGATCTCGAGTTCTACGTCGAGTGTTCCCTTAAATCAAACCCTGGTTCTCACATCATTTTAGACGTCGAAGAGAACTCACGCCGATTCAAAAGGATTTTCGTCGCATTTTCTGCTTGCATTGAAGGCTTTAATTTTTGTCGACCTATGCTGTTCATCGACGGCACGCACTTGAAAGGAAATTTCAAAGGGCAACTTCTTGGCGCGACGGCAAAGGATGGCGACAATGGTAATATCTCAATTACAACTTCCTTTTTTTTTTCTAGTTCAGAATTTTCAAAGTCAATGTACATTTTTCACAATATTGTACTGAATTAGACACAAACACTCTTACAAYTTGAACGATATTAGTCTGATGTAATTGTAATCCGAGTTCCATCAAGGATGTGGMCAAACTTGTTGTTGGTTTTTCGATCATGGATCTTTCATAACTGCCAGCTAGTATGCAATTTCACACTTCCATATATCGAAATACGGATTTCCATATTTCATGATGATACAAAGAATTATAACAAGTACATAAACTGTATATCTATATACTGACAATGTTCATCTTGGTCGATTAAAAAAAAAATCACAGGTTAATTGGTATGTTTTAATTTAAGTTTATTTTTCAAATAGTACCAGTACGCAATTACCCCAAGTCAGGTTTTTACCGATTCATCATGTTAACAAAATTGAAATATTTTCATCAGGTCTGTACCACGTCGCTTTTGCGGTGGTGGACTCTGAGAATTCCGATAATTGGCAGTGGTTCATGGAGCAGTTGAAAAAGATTCTATCGCCGTTTCGAGAAGTCACATTTGTGTCGGATAGGAACCCAGGCCTACTTGACGCAATCCGAAAGGTATTTCCCGGATATCCACACGGATATTGTTTGAACCATCTGAGGACAAACTTAAAATATACCTTTAGAGGGAGGAGCTGCTCATCCAAATTGCGCGGTAGACTGGAGTGGCTTCTGACAAAAGCAGCTTATGCGCCGACGGTTGCACTTTTTGAGCATTTTAAGGGTAGATTTATAGCAGATGGCGGAGCTGCGGCCAAACACTTTATCGAGAGCATTGATGTCACAAAGTGGGCYAATGCATATTTTAGAGGTTCAAGGTATGYGGAAATGAMCTCAYACGCCGCCGAGTCCTTCAATAATTGGATATTAGCAGAAAGAAATTTGCCTGTCACAAATATGGTCGACAGCATTAGGATTAAGATTATGAGACAAATTTGTGGTGCGTATCCTGGATCCTTATTCTTCAAAAATTAATATTCCTTTTTTAACGAAGATTTTTTCTATGCTTGTCTTTAATCTCATACAAACTAAATATTTAATGCAGACTGACCATACTTGTCTTTATTCCCGGATTCTTATTTGTAGTTCGTAATCTTGCCCAACCCATGAAATTGAATCTCCCTTAAATTTTTCTATTATTCGTTTTCAGCTAGAGAGACACTTTCGAGGGATTGGACTATTGATTTATGCCCATCCATTCTCAGTAAGTTAAAAAAACTCATTGTCGAAGGAAGGGGGTGGCCGGTTACTCGGTCTTCGGAGTTTACATTCGAAGTGCATAGCGATCCATCAGTCGAGGTGAATATCGACGAGCGGACATGTTCATGCAAGCAGTGGCAGCTTTGCGCACTACCTTGTTCGCATGCTTTGGCGTCGATTTTGCGTGTGGGCAAGCCTATCGCATGTTTCGTCGATGAGTTTTACCACTCAGACACATACGTAAGGTGTTACACGTACCCCATACAGCCTGTCCCAATGTTTGGTATTTTGAAAGAACCGAATGAAATTCAACCAATTATTCCACCATCGACGAAGCGCCCCCCCGGAAGACCTAAGGAGAAAAGATATATGTCAAGAGGAGAGCACATAGCGAGGAAGATAAAATGTGGTAGGTGTGGTAAGGTTGGCAACCATAACAAGAAGACTTGCAAAGATCCAATCCCATGAATTTACGTGATGGGTGCGTTTTCCGTACCTAGTTTTCGAAAACAATACGAAATCGGATGACAGCAAACCTTTTTTGTTGGGATGATATTTGTTTGTTATTTCCATCTTTTATTACCAGTATTGAATTACAAATAATTCAGTATATACTGAATTATAAATCTGGATAATAATTTCATATTGATTATATGATTCTGTACTGAAACTATATGATTCCAAACTGGAGAAATATTATTTCATATGAAGATGTTAATTCTATACTATATCCTTATAATTCAATACCGAATGACAACAGTTTAATATTTGTACTATACCCTTATGATTCCTTACCGGATAAATGATTTATTTGATTGAATATATATGATTTCATACTGAAAGTCTTATTCTATACTATACGCACATAATTCAATACTTAATTCCAACAGTTTAATATTGTAATATACCCTTTTAATTCCAAACTTAAAAAATGCTTTCTTATGTAAAATATATGATCGCACACTAAAACATATATGATTRCATACATAGTTGTTAATTCTATACTAYRCATMATTGGTAGATACTGAAGGACAAAAGTTTATWATTGTAAAATTAAGGGAGAATTCAATATATATTGCATAATGTTCAGATATAATAAACTGTTTTACCTTTGTAGACGTAATTTTATATGTCGGTATGTATAGTACTCTTTTAACAATTACATGGTATGTACAATAATAAACTACGCACCACAGGGTAATGAAGTTAGAATTTAGATTGACATACCTTTCTTCATTCGACTTTTCTCCATTTCAATAAAATCGGTGCGTTTTTTAAGTGGACTTTGTAGATTTATCAATTTTAATTTTTTTCTAATAGGAGCGTATTGAAAAACCATCATGTGCATGTGTATAGGCGTGATAGGTCGTAGTTCCCGAGTCATCGTCAACGCATGTCTATAAGCGAGCTTGAATGCGCTATAAATACGAACTCTTGTATAAGTTTGTTCAGGAATGTTGGTTTAATCAATTTTTAAGTGTTTCGGTTATCCTGGAATTTTGGAGTCAGGTATTAACCTGTACTTGAAAGTTAATGGTATATAGTCCCTTTACTACACTGTTTTTCAGTCTTTTTAATGTATCTACTATTTAATAGTTTGTATTCCTTTGATTGAACTATTTCAACTGCTATTGTGGGATATAGCCCCTGGCCTATATGTAATCACTACAAAATGCATGTTTAAGAAGAATTGTACATGCGCACAACATTGTTTTGGTAATTTTCCCTTTATTTAAAACTTCCCGATGAGTAAATATTTTTTGAATTTTAGTTAAGAATTTTCATATTATGTTCATCGTAAGATTGTATCCTATGTACACGCGCGCATGAAAGTTTTCACCAAGATGCAATGTTTCATCATCCAAGTTTAACTGAAAAATCGAAAACAACATTGCTAATTAAACATAATTTTCCACAAACAGAATCAGCTTCAAGTACTACACGCTCGTAAGTGCGATTTCTTTTCTTCAGAATTGCATTGTTAATGAAGCGTACTTGAGTTGTTTGTCCTTCCAATAATAACTTACAACTATGCAAAATCCTGCAATTCTAATGCACAAAAGATCATCCCAATCGGGCTACTATTATGATCAGAAGTACAAAACTACATAACCACAACATTCGAAACAAATATTCCAAACAAAAAAGTTTATGTTGCAAAATAGCAACGGATTCAAATGCTCATCACGATTGATTCAATCATCGCGGCCTTGAATTTCCTAAATACGTCCTTGCGAATTACACCCTTCACAACTTCATTCCGCACAATTTGTTTCATAAAGTAGCACACGTAGACTGCACAATCATTCCTGGAATCATTCACGTCCAAAAATTAAGTTAGTTTGATATGTAATTATAACCTGCATTCCTAGAAACCAATAATGATTCACAGTTATTCCCATTCCAAACTAAAATCGTATTCAACCAAGTTTAATACAAATTTTTGCATGCACAAATTTCCTCATATTTTCTCAGCTCAAGTTTATTTGTGCCCATTCATTTTGCCTGTTATAATTTTTAATTCGTCAGCTTTTGTTACAAATACGTACTGTAGACAATTTAAATATTTTCTCAAACAACACTTACATATCCCCTTGTTGCGGCACAGGAACACGATGTAATCCCAGGTGGGTGTCCTGCGACGAGACTGCGAAGCCAAGATTCACCGACGCAACTGCAGCCATCTCGACTTCTAGCATTTCCTTCTGTAGTCATATTCATAAATAAGGGGATGCGAATACACTTTCAAAAAGAAACAAGACATGAAATATTGGAACTTCTTTTGCAAACAGTACGCCTTTTCTGAAAACATATTTTTTATGGATCGCACAAAAAAATAGGAGTGCAGTAACACACGATAAAATATACTATATCAAAGGCCTCTATATAAACATATTCAGATTATTATCATTTTTCTTCATAATGTTATCTTCAGAATATTACTCGTGTGGTAGTACGTAATATTTCCAATCAGAAGTTGATTTTTTTTTTGGTACACAAAACTCTCTTCATAGATATAAAATTTACGTATCATATGTCTAACTTATATCCTCAAAACAAGTTTAAATATATACCAGCTTCTCCGCATCTCGATGGTATTTGTCATTTAGTGAGGGCAAACGAGCCATCTTCGAATTATAAAATCGCCATTCCTGTGCGTCGATATCCATCACCAGTAAGGTCCAGTGGTTTGCACCGATGTCCTTACTCCTACCGTTAGAAAGCATAGGTAGTAAAATAAGCCCTGTATTTCYGAACGATGCCGTAACCACCTGTTTTATCAGGGCTTCACTACGATTGTTGACAATCCTTGTCTACAAGCAAGTTCATAAACGATTATAAATTGTCAAATATAAAATATTCGGTAGACYTAGGAAATTGTTTTACAAACGTTGTCGGCTGCCGTACCCAACAATCTCCTGGCAAAATTGTTATATACCTCCCATCTTTGATAGTATCCATGGTCCGAAGCAGGTARTGTCCGTACGCATCAACAACCTTTTTTTTTTAGAATCAAAGATGTAAGTTATTCATTCAAACACATACATTGGAATATGGCAAACATACAAATACATCACTAGATAATAATTTAAATTCTCCTATAAAATCAATCGTACCAACTTTGCATACTACATATAAATTTCGTACAAACTTACACTGTTGCAAATATAAACTCCTTTAAGTATATTCACAATACTACCGGTATCCACAACCGTCTTCGTATTTGCATTAAAGTACAGTGTCTCGCTACACACACAAAAAAAAAATTATGTAAGAGTGCTATACCACAAGATTTGATCTAGTTCACTAAAAATTGCTTACCTCAATCCCTTATTCAGTCTTTTCACTAACTTTGTCAAACATCCCGCGGATAGGTATTTCGCGCAGTGACCAGGGTATTTAGCGTCCAGCATCTTAAGGAACTGGTCATTGTTTTCAAAAGACCACGCCTTTTCAGCTGRGTCTCCAGCARCTGKCTRCAGCTTCTTCCTATTGTTCCGSCCGATACCGTAGTCYAAATCATCATCCTGRACAACCTTCCGATTCTTTACTTTCAGCCTCTTAATCATTGAATTTGGCCCAACCTTTTCCTCAACTGGTGATTCTTCAGTTGCCACTGAATGTAAATGAGTCACAACWTGTACATCCGATTCTYCCACGTCCGCATAGCACCTACACAGTYCAAGYTAATTGTAWTGTTCAGTTTCGAATCAAAACTACAMAACTTTTCGATTAATYTTTTCTATACAAAACGAACTGCATATTTTATACAACTAAAATGATACACATATCAGTAGTACACCATGTAACTTGTAACAAACAAATATGGTACACTAACCGATCTCTTTGCTGCTCTATATTGTCTCCTTTGGAGTTGTTCACATTTTTATGCTCGTCGATRGTCTTCTCCAGCGTCGTGACTTTTTTTCTTAGTRCTTCTATCTCCTTCAACCTTATGGCGTATTCACGATCAAATTCCACCAATTGATTGGTCCTCATCTTTAGAAATCCATCTAAAGATGATATTTTTTCATCCTTCCTGATGAGATCGGCCTCGGCTGCTCCGAATTTCTGGAGAAGCGTGTTGTACGCCAATCTCAAATCATCAAAGCTCTCCGATTCAGAGCTACCCGGTCCAGCAGAAACTTTATCCCTGTTTGTTTCTAAGCGGCAGATTTTTTCTCTAAGCAGTTTGTTTTCCTCTTCAAACGCCGCTGCTCTCAGTTGAAGCGCAACATGCTCCCTCAGAAGCTCGTCATACAAAATGTCCAATGAAAACACTTCTTCCCCGGCCAGCGCATTTTCTGTGCAGGTATCACCTTGATCGAGGTGCGCAACAACATCCKTAGATACTTTTRTCCCACCGGATTTTGAACTACAATCACCAACACTATGCTCTGGATGCACTCCCTCATTTCCACGCCAATTCTTCAAGTGGTCCCGTGTGGAAATTTCCATTTGTGATGGTTCAAGATCTCGCTCAACAACCTGTGAATCAATATTAACCACATGCTTTATTTTTCGTAATGATAGAATAGGGATCATTATATAATTATAAACACATTGGGTTCATTATTATACGGTATTTGGTATATATACACAGACATACACATGCACATAAACATGTCCTATTATCTCACCTGCGCTCCATCTAGAGTCAGGAGAATTTCCTTGTTCACAACTGTTTTGAGGTTAGGTAGGTGCCACTTAACTAGCCTCGGTATCGCACCCACGGCACCTTCACGCTCGTCAATAAGCCGTGCATGCTCACAAAGCCAGTACTGCACAAATAGAATCAGAGATCAATACAAGGATCAACCAGCCACGCTCGTATGAACAAAAAGGAAAATTTATATTTTCTTACCGGTAGTACCATCGTGCACCCAACCACTTTGTACGGATCCTCGTGATCAGCATTCAGTGAGTTCAGTAATAACCTCACTATCGTTCCACTCCAGTCATAGTCCCTCATAGTATCGAGATCCTCAACAAACTCTACCCACCCCCAGGTCAAATTAAACCCAATCAGTGGTAAGAACAACGTTGTTATGAGGAGAAGGCAAAACATTCTCACTGCATCCTCAACTTCAACAAGCAATTGTTTTTTTTTTGAAAACAAAACCTTCAGTTTGTCCTTTACTACCTTAGGATTCAAATATTTATCCCCTCCAAACCACCTATTGAAGAAATTCCATTCCTTTTTTTTCCCCTATACACTTTTATAGTTTTATCGCCATCCACAATTCCAAAAATCAACTGTATATCTCGCTTTGTCAACATCACGTCCTTTCCACCTAGTTCGAAACATTGTAAATTTGGTTTGTACATGTACATTATATCGGCTGTAAGAGCCTCACCCCTATGGCAATCGAAGCTATTAACTCTAACCGAATGAATGCACTCCAACAAAAGGTAAAAGGGTGTTTTCTTCATTATTTCTAAATGTTTATCACTTATCGCATGGCCATGTGATTGGATTTCATTAATCACGGTTGCCATAGACGACCTGAACTGCCTGCAATTGTTCCAACAAAATAAATACGAGTTATTGCATTATATGACTCCTTACTAGTATGCAATATATTTACTCACCCAAACAGATTTTAATACCATACTACTTATCAAATACAATCTACTTAATAATCACATATTAATTAACGCCTTCAAACAGAATCAGCTAAAGACTTTTCTCATAGGTTATCCATATCACAGTATATCAAAAAGAGGACAGCATGTTCATTTACAGATTTTAATACCATACTACTTATTAATTACATACTGTTTAACACACCGCAGAAAATCCATATTACAGTTAGATAAATTCCATACTGACTGACAACTACAAGATACTTAATTACATACTATACATTACATACTATGTTAATTACACGATACTACACGCTGCTCAATTACATCACAGGATATTAATTACATACTACAAATTCCATACTACATTTACATAAATTCCAAACTACAAAAAAATTACATACTAGTACATTTTTATATACTCACTCACAACTACACGATACTTTCGTCAAAATTTCCCAAATAAAGAGTACTACTACGAAAACATATTCAGCAAATGGAACAAGGTTTTTCTAACAAATTTTACATATCCCGGATTGTCACAATAAGGCCAATATGTTCATATAAATATTCCATACTATAACTACTTATTAATTACATACTGTTTAACACACCACAGAAAATCCATACTACAGTTAGATAAATTCCATACTGAATAACAACTAGATTGACATACCTTTCTTGAGATTCCCTATCCCTAATGTAAGAATAAATGATCACAACCCGCACGAGCCTTTTCATTGGATTCCCTTACTCATGTTGGCCAAGCCAGGACATATCCATACCCCACAGACTGACACAAGATTAAAGGAAACTAATAAAAAACTTAAAAATAATCTGACACAAATTTTTACCTTTCAATGTTTAAAAAATCCAACACCCTTAACAGGCTTTTTGGGTTCCAGAGTGTGTTGTAAAAGGAATTTTCACTTCACCTTCACCTTCACCACAATTATCTCTTGCTATGTCCACACTAGAAAGTTTCAAACTGTCCCTTTAATGTAAATATTTACATTTGGGCCCTTTTACACTATGCCATCCCAAACTATTGATTTATTTCTTTGCAACTAACAAATTAAACTGTCCTGAAATATCCAGATTCACATAGCCAACTATCTTTTAATATTTCATTTTCGACTATCAATAGTTAAAAAAAATTCAAAATTTAGGTTGAAAAGTGTAAAAATGAAAAGGCCAAACTCAAATTGATTTCCTTTCGAGAATTAGACACTGCAAGTAGCATAAAAGAAAAGATGAAGCAGGCCCAAAAAAAGAAAACCAAACATACATGCTCTTGTTCCTGCTCTAAAAAAGGAGAATATGTCAAGGCTCTTTAATGAAATAAGCCTTTTTTCAGGGTAGTGATGTTTGAACAAGACATTACTTGATGCATTACCATGGTTTAGTGCAGTGCAGATAATGTGGACATGGGACCATTTGCAATCACTAAAGTATAAAGCCTCAACACTGCCTAAATACAATCATTCTATCTGAACTTTTCTTACAAATTACTAAATCTGCAAACTAATTTTATACATCTTGCTTCGAGTGTTTATTTGATCTTATTTTTTGATAAAAAAAAAAGGTTAAATCATGAATTCAATGCTAGAAAATCCCATACTAAAGAAAAAAAAAGTTAAATCATGAATTCAATACTATGTTAATTACACGATACTACACGATACTCAATTACATCACAAGATATTAATTACATACTACAAATTCCATACTAGAAAATCCATACTACAGTTAGATTAATTCCGTATTGACCAGTTCTCAGTAATATTCATTATCTAGCGACCAAGTATATAATTTTCTCAAAAAACAGGGCACCTAATATACGACGAAATCTAGTACACGACGGATATAATACATACTATTTACAATTACATATTAGTTCGGAAAAAATATTCATAGTTACATTCAACGCGGCATGTCAATTGCGAACTACATCAACGACAAACCATCGCCTCTGAAAGCCATCAACAATTACATGAAAAAAAAAAAGAATAACAATATACTTACAGAGGGGGAGGCAAGTTCTTCATATTCAATTGTTGGCGATGAAGGAGGGGTTGTGTTCTGTTTCCGGCTAGTAATAATTCGAAACTTGACTGCTACACTAGTATATATATATATATGGAGAATTCCAAACTGGAAACGTTGTGTGGAGAATCAGAGAAACACAAAATCCATTTAATTGCGTGATTCTCTCAAGGATTGTATGGAATTACAAGCTGCGAATACGGGCAAATCCACACCCGTCTCAAATCATCAAATCGCTGAAAATCCTAGCCAGAAAATCGAATATTCCCCGATTGCATGCTTCGGTTTTCTAAGAAAACCATATAGTCTTGATTTTTCCAGTTCTCCAGTATCTACAATGGTTCGGATTTTGATTGTGTAGGATTTCGATTGTGTAGTCTTGATTTTCTGAAATTTTGGTAAGCAGTATGAAATGGGTTGTCTGAAATTTTGGTAGGCAGTATGAAATGGGTTGCCGAATTTTGTGTCGTTCGCAATCACTATCTGCTTGATTTGTGGGAGGTAATGAATGATGCCGTGTGTTGGTATTATATTTGGACGAATTTTGGTAAGCAGTATGAAATGGGTAGTTTCCAAAAATTACTGTTTGCTTGATTTGTGGGAGGTAATGAATGATGCCGTGTGTTGGTATTATATTTGGACGAATTTAATGTTAATTTGGGGGTATCTTTGTCCAAATTTTGGTTCTAATGAGTAAGTGGGAAATAATAATATTAAGTGGATTATTTGGGGTAGTTTCTTTTGCTATTTACCTAGTTGGGAATTCTCCCATAAATAAATATGCATCAGTGAGTTGGGTTTTGAGTTAATGAAAGAAAAGGGAAATAAATGATTATTCTGTAAAAAAGAAATAATTAAAGTTGCTTCAGTAATTGGTGTTTTTGATGTTAAGTTTGATATGGAGTGTAATTAATTAATGAATGCCCAGGATGTCAAATTGATCAACGCAAAGAAATCCAAAGAAATAAAAACACTCTCACTTTATTATAATTAGCTTTCGCACACACTTCCAATATATAATTACCTGCTCTCATTTGCAAATTATCTATATTGCAGTTGGAATTCATTCATTCAGTTCTTTCAATCATTATTTCCTACCGAATTAAATTAAATAAGAAGATTAAACATAAAATCGAAAAAAATGAACTGCTTTTGATTTCAGAAGTGACAGCAAGTGGCGGCGGCAACGGTGGTGACATGGGGTGGTAATGAAGGTTGAAGAAGATGAATTATATTTTGGGTGCTTAAAATAAAAGGGGTAATTTTGGTATTTTTGTGATAAAAAATTTAATTAAAGTAAACTAATAAATTTTTGGGGTGCGTATATTCGCGCCCTAAAAATAAATACGGGTAATTCCATAACTAGGCCTAATTTTAAGGAATTGTGTTAAATTAAGGCTTGATTATTTAACTTTCCCAATCAAAGGATTTAGTTTTCAAAAATTCCCAATTGAAGGCTTAGATTTTGGACGAACAATATTTAGAAATTTAAAATTGAATTAATGGTTTTGGGCCAGATTAATGGTTTTAGGTCATCAACCCTTTCTCGCATCTTCCATTCTAAACATCAATATTTCTACGCTCGGCGAAGAAGATCAGCGAAGAAGATCAAGCGCAGCATCAACAAGAATTATTATATTTTCCAATTTCTTTCCCTTTTTCTTTTTCCTTTTTGTTGTTGTTGCTGATGGAAAAAGGAAAAGGGCTGTTATTTTTGTGGAAGGAAAAATCATGTACAAAGCAGAGAGGGGCAACCACCCTAGAATAAATCCCAATCTCTCTCCCTGTTGCTTCATTTTCTCAATTTCTTGGCTAATGGATCTTTGCACCGAAAACCATTAAATTGGTTTGGTACGACTTAAATTGAATTAATCTGACCCAAAATCATTAAAAAAAATTTATACGAAACATACAAAGATGTAGTTTGGGCATCCGTAAAATTTTTCTCAAGATGGGATGTTGTTCTTGAAGTGAATATTCTTGATGGTAAACCACATTCATACAATTGTGTCAACTATTGACGGGCGAGACTCCATTGTTGACGAAGAGGTAGAGCTTCTACCCTTTGATTTCTTCATCAATGGAGATTTGGTCGAAAAAAGTGAAGAAAAGAAAAAAAATCTATCCCTAATTCGTCCGCTTTTCTCTCTGCAAAGAAAACTAATTTGAAAAAAAAGAAAATCTGATATAAATAAAAAAGATGGAAGGTTTGTGTTGAGTTGCCACGTCAGCGTTTCTACCTTTCTTTGTATAATCATAATTAATAGAGGCCTTGGAATGGAAAGTGTGGTAAAAATTTAAGCCTTAAATCGGGGATTTTTGAAAATTAAAGCCCACAATTCCTTAAAATTAGGACTTGTTATGGAATCACCCCAAATAAACACCCTATAATGTCTCTTGTAATTTCCAACACACGTGTTGCTGGATTATGGACATCCTTGATTTTTGCCATTCCCTCAACTCCCTATATAGTACAACAATCTTATGAGAGGAAATAATCTTATCTATGCATATACTGCACTACAAAATATAACTCAAGTCCCATATTGCTCGTCACCTAGTTAATATAAAAATATACTTAATTAATATTAAAATTATTAACACACATATATATATATATAGAACTCGACTTAAGGTTGATGGCTGGATTTTGGATTTTGGGTACTGTGGACTAAATTGGCTAAAATTTGTTGGGTTAAATTTGTAATTTTCTGGAAATGGGTGAAATATAAAAGAACTGTAGCCCAAAATTTATCTCAATCCCATTTCCTTCTTCTTTCCCTTTTTAAGTATCGATCGGAAATTTCCTTCTCCCCGACTAGCAAATCGGTGGCTGACTTGGCGGCAGTGTGCAGGTGGCAGAAACCGGAGAGAGCATTCAGGAGAGGCTCCAACCTCACCTCGATGGACAACAATAATCAGCAACAGGCTTCGAGCTGACTGGACTCGACCATCGGCGTTTGGCGAGGGCTCCAGCGACTTTTCGAATTCGGTCCTAGAGAATGCAGGGCTGCGCGGCCCGTGGCTACCTCGATTCGATGGTGATTGAAAAAACGGCGGCAATGGGGTGGCGATTCTGGCGGCATGGCTGACTAGAAAAGAAACGGCAGCCGATCGGGTATGGTGGTGGTTGCGGTTTTGGCCGGAATGGGGTAACAAACGGTTTCGGTGATGATGGTGTTTTTGGAGTGGCCAGGTTTAGTCCGGGTTTGGCAGAGAAGGGCTAAGATGTTGGATATTTTGTGGCAGCGATAGTGGTGGTTTTTCCTTTGGTCCGAGATGATGGAGATGGGAGGCTGAAACGGCGGTGGTGGCTGCGTTTCGATCAGAAATTCATTTGGGGATGGCAACTCTTGTGGGTTGTGGGTTTGGGATTTGTGGTTATTGGAACTTTTGCTGGGAATATACTTTGCTTTGGTTTGAAAAATTATCTTAGAACACAAAAATGAATAAATATATTGTTCGAAACGGAACCGAGAATGAGAGAAAGAAAAAAAAGTGTGTTTTGCAGTAAAAACGGGCTGGCTGTTGAAGAGTCAAGGGTTTGAGTTAATGGGAAAATATGAAAATATATATATGAATTGG
Source organism: Phtheirospermum japonicum (assembly GCA_014905375.1). NCBI lineage: Eukaryota > Viridiplantae > Streptophyta > Magnoliopsida > Lamiales > Orobanchaceae > Phtheirospermum > Phtheirospermum japonicum. The sequence goes on along the minus strand of BMAC01000317.1, from coordinate 351,593 downwards.
GAGAGCATAGAAGATGGGATTTTGCAACTTGAGAAGCGGAAGGATTTAGAAAAAATTGGGTTGGGTTAGTGAAAAAATAATTAACATAATTGGACTTGGTGCTTGGGCTTAGTGGACTAAAATAAAAAGTGTATATTTAATTGAAAGTAGAAAAATTAGTACTCATCTCAAATAAGAATTTGAGATATAATACTCCATCCGTTCCTTAATAAATGACGTTTTGACTTGAGATGAGAAAATTAAGAAGTATGTAATCTGACTCAGTTACCCCAAAAAATCAATCTCTTAAATATGTGTAATTATCTTTTTCATAAAAAAAAAATAACTCATGTTTATCTCTCTCTCTCATTCTTACGTATTTTCTTAGTACTTATCTTTCACAAATATTATTGGTAAGTTAAAGAAATAAAAGATTTATTAGGATTTGATAAGGATAAAATAGACAGAAAGGGTGATAAATACCTTAAACGACATTTAATAAGAAAAAAGATTAAGGAGACAAAACATCATTTATTTAGAACTTGAGGGAGTAATTGATAATTAGAAGTTTTTTAAGACGACGAGCTTGGGAATAACTATTATAATTTTATGTAATATGATTTTCATTTAAAGGAAATATGCACTATGAATGCACGGGCATTATGTGTATCATGAAAATCTTCTAAATAAATCATAATAGCTAGATCCACTATGAAGTCTGAGTTTATAGCCTTAGTTAAATGTGGTGAAGAGGCTGAATGGTTACGTCAATTCTTAGAAGATATTCCGAGAAGTCGTAAGCCTATGCCGACAATAAATATTCTTTGTGATCAGCTATTGGTAGAGCAAAGAGTAAGATGTATAATGTTAAGTCTAGAAATATTAATCAAATACATAATATCATTAGCCAACTACTCTCAACTGGGATTATCTCTGTTGACTACGTGAAGTCAAAGGGTAACATTAAAGATCTGCTAACCAAAGGGTTAAGTAGAGACTTAGTTGCAAAAATAACAAGAGGAATGGGATTAAAGCCTATGCAAATGAGTTGATATAATGGAAACTCAACCTAGTCGACTGGAGATTCTAAAATCTAGGTTAAGAGGGACAACCTAATTATAAAAAGACTATTAGAATAACTATGGGGAATATTATTTCCTTATCCATTCTTTAATAGTGAAATGTGTGGATAAATGATAAGCCTTTGTCTTTTAATGATTCTTGCGTCGATGAGCCGAAGAGAGTAGCGTAGTCTACTTCGAACAAAGAATCACTTATATGAAAGATAAGTGGGGCCGTTTCAAAGAGAATTCTGTGAGACTCAATGCTTAAAACCTCTCGTAGAACCAGGCATATGTTCTGGGTCATAAATGAACATAACCATGAGAACTAAAATAACTTATGAAGAATCTTGTGTGCGGTATATGGTCGTTTAAATAAATGGCAGAACAGTTCAAAGACATTGCGTTCTACTTGTCAGCTAGTAAAGTACATGTACTTCTACAAGAGAAGGTTCAAAGGGTAGCACCTACCTATCTTATACAAGTTTCGACTATTGGATGTTAACAAGAAATATTGTCAATTTCCTTCATGTGGCGGATTATTGGAAAGATGAATATAAATGAAAGAATTTGAGTGAACTTTAGAAACGATTTTTGTATGTCACATTTGTCGAAGACAAATTTGAGTGTGGAATCGTATTATATGTTGTGAGAATATCAAGATAATATTTTTATTTGCCCGAAATGGGTATTTAATGATAAAGATATTAAGGCTGAAAGTGTGGAAGTTGAAATGGGTTTCCTTCTTTTCAAAGGAGTTTGTCACACATAGGAAACATAAGGGAAAATGGGCTTATATATAAAGTATCACCTTATTGGTAAGGGTACTCTAGTATGCAAGAAGACTCTCTTCACGTGCACGCGCGGGGGGTTGGGGGTGAAAATCATGGTCCGATTCGTGATCCAGATAATGGATTTATGTGCGAGCGCGACTTGCATACACGAATGCCGGATTGAGATCGAGCTCACTAGGAAAGCACAAGTTTTGCTATTTTCTAGAATAAATTATTTATTTTCTATTTTCATAAATTATTTCTCAACTTTGAAACTATAGTCTTTGATTTTGAATTTGAAACAATAGAATTTAATGTTGCTTTCAATTCACTTGTAAATGTTGGGAGTTACATGGGGCATGAACCTGAACAGAAGTTAAGAGGGTCCTCTCCTACCTATAAATACAGGTTCAATCCAAAAATGAGAGCTTCGTCTTTCTTCTTTCTAATAATTTTTCGTGTTCATCTCCAGACATCTTTTCAATTCCCAAGAATAAAATCCGATTTGCTCTATTTTATCCTAGAAAATAAACGTTCAATATGGAGCAAGTTTGTATTAAGGAAATTGTGAATTTCACAAGACTCGATTTCTTGTTTTACTTGTTATTTTGTTTTGTTTTCCAAGAAAAATATTTGATAACAAAACCTACACAATTAAAAGTAGGTTAAAATAAATAAAGTGTTATGATAATAATATCTTTTATTTATATATTAAAACCTAAGACTTTCGTTAGTCATTAGCTGTAAAATGATATATGAATTACAAAGCTAAATTCCATATTATAAACACACTTTCATGTCACTAAGAACAATAGGACAACCAGAAATACATAAGTGTATCAAGAATGTAAAGATTAACATATCGTAATAGATCATCAAAAAATCCTTCCCAGTGAAACTCATCACCTGTGACAATGACGTAGATGAACTTGGTGACAAGGCAGATGATGATACAGAAGAAGAGCTACTCACCAATCAAGATATAGATCAAGACACATACGAAGATGAGTTTGGTGATAACATTAATACTGGAAGTGTTGGTTCAGATGATTAGTTTAAAAAGAAGTTCTTGGGGTTGAAATGCGTGTAAATTGTTCACATTATACAATGATTTTATTTTAAATAAACTGATTTATATTTAGATCTTTTAAAATGGTTGATATATATTGTATTTTTTAAAATGCTCATATTATATTTATTTTTATCAGATGTCGAGGGGTCGTGGACGCGGGTTTAGTCTAGGTCCATCAGATCTGGAGTCAGCTAACCAGTTAGCTGATTTTGATGATGATTACGTGGGCCTTGGTATTGATCATTCAGGCCCGACATCATATAGGTTTACATCGACGCCGTCTGATGCAGGTACATCCCGATAGCCCTCGAGCCCACCAGAGAGGCGACATCTTATTTTTATGTCGAAAAGAAGTAAATTAATAATTATAAAATTATAATCATCATTATTATAAAATAATATTTATAACCACATACACAATTACAAGCTACATAGCAGGGAGACCAGACTGACCCACATATTTCGAGAGATCATAGAGAAGCAGCTCCATCCCTCCCAGTGGCAGTATAAGGCGGTCCGTGAGAATATTCGTTGATTATAATACATTATTATTTATTTATTTAATGTTAATTATCTAATAATTTCATTTAGATACAGAAGCAGGAGATGGGTGAGCCGGCCACTGCGTACGAGATTTTTGTACGTACACACCAAAAGGACAATGACACGTAGGTCGATACAAGATCTAGTAAATACTAATGTAAGCCTCTTTTTATGTTACATATTTATAACTTAACTTGTTTTTTTGGTTTTAATGTAGAATTTACTAACGGATTGTATTTTAGGAGGAGTATCAACGATGTCTGGATAAGTCACTTACTTCTTCATATGATCCAGATAACGAGGTTGAACCTTTTATCTCGATATCATCGGGTCGAGTAAGGGCCGACATTATGGCACCGTCTGGTTTGGGAAGTTGGTGGCTGCTATGAAGGGTTTTAGAGGTAGCGGTTCTTTCTCCTTCCAACATGACAGGACTTAGGTGAGGGAGCTCCATGCGCAGCTCCAGACGTAGACTGAGGAGATAGAGGCCACAAGACCAGCTTAGAATGCGATGGAACAAAGGTATAATGAGTCTGAGTTATTACGTGAGCAGCAGTGGTAGGACTAGTAGTAATTTCAGGCGTAGATGACTAAGTTGTTAACTCGATTAAAGTAGTATCTGCCCCAGCCGTATTCCTCACCCCCACCCCCCTCACCCATGGTAGGATTTCAGCTTCCAATCGGGTCTTGTTCCCTTCAAGGCTCTAAAATCAAAGGTATTGTTGAAACAACATTTATTAATAAATGTTGGAACCCTTCTTGAGCGATCTTTGTCCAAGTCCATTAGCCTAAGTTTACTAGGAAGAAGGAGGTGCCTGATACGATACTGGTGATGAATGATGCTTCTTCTTGTTGTTCCTGTTCAGAAATGATTATTAGCGCTTGACCATCAGATACAAGCAATTATTTTCTAAGATTACCGAAATTTTGAGTTTTCATAGATTTTAAATAAGAGAAGTTTTTTTCATCATCAGAAACAACCTGATTTCCGACCTTTTGCATTGCATTATCATAACGAAAATGAAAAATCATTCAAAAATGAGACCGCTCTTGTGATTCGGTGAAGTAGATCTCGAACAACCAATGCAATCGAACCCGAAAGAAAGACAATATAACCCCCCCTTTTCATTTTAAGGAATTGGTTGATCATCCGGTAACAAATACGAATAGTACGTAGTAGATCATATTCGATGAATGAACAAAGAATAAAGTAATTGGAATCAATAGTTGCAATAAACTTTTAATTTATTTGCTTGTTTATTAATGAATTTTTTTTCATGTTTTGTTTTTAGTTTGTGAATTTTTTTGGGCATTTTAAATAAAAACAAGGATCAATAATAATAATAATAATAAAATTATTTTTTAAAATCGAGGGGTGTAAAGCCTTCGAAAAAATCGAGGGCATTTCTTCCCTCAGTTTTATCGAGGGGACACTGCCCTCAGTTTTTCTGTTGACAATCAGATTCAAGTCTCCGGGATTTTACTGAAGAAATGAATCTTCCGTATTCCCCTCGAGAAGTCTGTCGAGGGCACATCTTTTCTTCGGTAGATTTTACTGATGAGGGTTTTACCGAGGAAAAGTTGCCCTCGGTATTCTCCTCAATAAAGTGAATTTTGTTATTACTTAGGAATTTTCTCCTGGATAAAATGATATTTTCTTTGTAGTGAAAGGTTTAATCATTTTCTTCTTCTTTCTGCATAAAAAAAAAGGACAAAGAAGATTCTCATCAAAAAGGTTTTCAACCACTAGATACATGTAGAAATACCGTAAATACAATTAACCTCTCCACTGCCACTCTCACCGTTAACCTAGGACTTTGAATTATCAGACTCGTCGGCACCATCATCACCAACCTACATAAATGTAGAAAGCAATTTTTTTAGGATAGTTTTGTTCGAAGTTAACGTTGAGAGGGACAGGGAAGAAGACTGAGTTTTGCCTTTTGTTTTTTATTTTTATTTTAATTTAAAGGGTAAAATTGTTATAATAAGGTATGGTGTAGTAAAGATTATAACCCAATAGAAATAGGTGGTGGATTTAGTAAATGGGGTAAGTTGAGTGAGATAAGAGGTGGAAATAGCAGCACCCAATTTAGTTTTTCTGAAATATAACAAATAGAATGAGATGTATGGAGTGCAACAAACCATCATATGTGTGTGTGTTATATACTCCAAATAATTATCTAATTTGTCATCTAATTCAACCCTAAATATACAATTATAAAGTTACCTCCTATTAAAATAATAATACTAATATAAACAATTTAGTAGTAGTAGTAATAATAATAATAATAATAATAATAATAATAATAATAATAATAATAATAACCACTCCCGCCAACCGCCAATCAATGTTTGACGGCTACTGGTTTTTCTGGCGACCCGTCCAGCGGAAAGATTTTCCGGTGATTTTTATTTTTATTTTTTTTGCACAAAAAGAAAATTTATGTGGCCCAAAAGTTTTCTAAAAATAAAATAAGAATTCTTCATACATTAAATAAGAATATTTTTTTTACTTTTTGGACATAAGTAAAAAAATTATCTATTGCTGTATTAAGTCCAAAATACATAACAATGATATGCAATCAAGAAGTTTTTTTTGACAATATCTTATTTGTTTAAAAGTAAGAAATGCATAACAAAATTTGCACATCAAGTAAAAAAATTGTAATCAAGCAAAATATTTTTTGCCATCAAGTAAAAATTTTCGGGCACTAAATAAGAAATATCTGACATATAATAAGAAGTTTTTTGTTTTTTCTTAAAAAAAAATTCCTCACCAAAAAAGATTTCCCAGCGACCTACAGTGGCAATAGGCACCGTGATTATTATTATTATTATTATTATTATTATTATTATTATTATTATTATTATTATTATTTAATTATTTTTAATTATTTTTATTATTTATTATTATTATTGTTTTTTCAAGTGAGGGTGTTGTGGTATTTTCATGTCATAGTTTTAGACTAATTAACGAAAATAAGAGACTATTTAACTTAAAATTGGATTTATGTCTAATTGGCAAAGGAACCCCTATTTAGAGAATTATTTCATAACTTCCCCTTAAAAATACATCAAAACTTAAATATAAACACACACACACACACACAAACATATATATATATATATATATATATATATATATATATATATATATATATATATATATATATATATATATATATATATATAATAGAGTTATAATTCATATATGCGGTGATGAACTTCGATGTGTCTTATATGGTGTTAAACTGCATTGATATAATATCGCGTATATCACCCCTATATATTAATGCAAAATCTTCCTAACCTATATGTCTGTTTCGTATGCTTCGTTTTGGCAAATAAAAATTTTGGTGCTTCGTTTGCTTATATGTCACCCGAACCTAATAATTACATAATTTAATACTTTTCTTTTTATTGTATCTTACCTAATTTAATTCTTTGATTAAGTTTTTCCTTATTAGATAATTTCTTTTGATTCTACTAATATAAAAATATAAACAAGTCATATATAATTAGTAGATAAGATCTAAATTAGTTCTTTTAATTAAAATACAAATCACTTATAAAATAATTTTAATTACAAAAAAACTTCATTATGAAAATTATTAAATAAGTTTTATTGATGATAGAATTTAAAATAATTTTATTTTAGGAGTTTCAAATATTTTATATAGGAAAAATATGAGTTATAATCTAAGTATGTAACTAAATATTATTAATGTATTCAATCTAAATATAAAAATATTAAATTATATACTAATAATTAATAAACATTGATTAGACACCAGTACAATGCGACACAGGTTGAAAGTATGACATCTTTTGAATATCTCAAAGTATGCAACTAATAATTATTAGCAAATTTATTCTAAATATTAATATATAAGATGATTTAATAATAATAATTAATAAAATAGATATTAGAAACGTGTTTAGAATGTGACGTTTTTTTAACTTTTTTAAGTATGTAACTATGATTAATAATGAATTTAATTTAAACATCAAATACAAAATTATTAAATATTTATAATAATTAATAAATAGATTAGACATGTACAAGGCACGTGTTGAGAATACATTATTTTAATTTTTTATTTTAGATTTAAAATTTAGTAATTATCACAAATATCTTTTATATTTATCTTCTAATAAGTTCCGTGTAATACACGGGTGTTAAATAAGTATATATTAATGCAAAATCCTCCTGATCTATGTGTCTATTTCGTATACTCCACCTGGATAATAAAAAAAATTTGTGCTTCGGTTGCTTATATATCATTCGAACCTAATATATACCTAATTTAATAATCTTTCTTTATTGTATCTTACATAATCTAGTATTTTATTTTTATTATATTTAGCCCAACTTAATAGTTTTCTTTATTATATTTTGTCTAATTCAATAATTTTTATACTCCTAATAAAAAATGTAAATAAGTCATATATAATTAGTATAAAAAAATCTAAATTAATTATTTTAACTAAAAGAGAAATTACATATGAAATCATTTTAATTACAAAAAAAAATATTTATGAAAATAATTAAATAAATTGTATTTATAATAAAAGTTAAAATAATTTATTTTTGAAAATTTAAATATTCTGTATAGGTAATTTATGATATATTTGTAATAATTGGAGTATGTAACTAAATATTAGTGATGAATTCAATATAAATATAAAAAAATATATAATAATAATTAATTAATATTTGACAATGGCACAATACGAGAAGGCTTGAGAGTATGCCACCTTTTGGAATTTTCAAAGTATGTAACTATAATTATTAACAAAACTAATCTGAACATAAATATATAAAATAATTTAATAATAATTAATTAATATAGATTAGAGACGGGTTGAGAATGTGACGTATATTGAATTCTTATAAGTATGTAAATATAATTATTAGCAAAATTAATCTAAAAATTAAAATATAATATTAATTATTAATTATAATAATTAATAAATTGAATAGGGCACGGGTTAAAAACACATCCTTTCAATTTTTTATTTTAAATTTGAAATTTTATAATTTTCACAAATATATTTTATATTTGATTTTTTACAAATTCCGTATAATACACGGTTGTTAAACTAGTACTAATATAAAACCCAATTTAACTTGACTACTTTCATTAATTGTACACCAAATGATAATTATGGCGCTTCGTATGACACCTAGACAATCAAACATAAATTTACTCTTTTTCTTACTTTTCTCAACTATCCTATTTCTAATATATTGTTTACTAAAATTTATTAAGTTTAATAGCACACGTAAATATATCGTAATATAGACTTTTTCCATAATATAAATATACAAAATAAATTAAATATCAAATACTTAAAATAGGGAGCTCCTCTCTTTTAAAGTCATGCTCTCTAAATGTAGGGAGCAACTTTGGCTCCCTACTTATCTTTTATTGCTTTTATCTTACTTGGCTCTCTATTTGGTGAAATAAAAATGAATAAGTAGGGAGTGTGTTGGAGTAAAATTAAAATAGAGAGTCCTTAAAATAGGGAGTTGGAATAAGTAGAGTCTGATAAAGTAAAATGAGATAGAGAGCCTAAAATAATAGAGAGGATTGATGTAGAGAGTGAGATTTAAAGAGTTTCATAAGGAGTCTGTTGGAGTTAGTCTTACACTGTACACATAGGTCCATGGCTTGAAGAGAACAAGAGAGAGCAACGGCGACGACGGGTGGTCACAAATTTTTGAAGGAACAAATGGGTGTTCATGAATTTGTGGTGGTGGCGACGGATCTGGGCGATTGGGTGGCCACGTTGAACCTGGTGTTTTGATTTTCAAGAAATCAGGGAAAAAAAACAAGGCTGATTGCTGCCCTCCGTCGTGCTGGATTGAAGCGCCGGACCATCGGTATCGGACCTGGTGTTTCGATTGGTGCTCGATTTTTATTCCCATGAACGGCGTCGTATTCTTTACAAGCATAATTCATGGTCGTCGGACATCCTCCGCGACGAGGTGTGGATGAATCGCCGTAGAAATCACCGCCTGCTGTGCGGTCGTAGCGTCACCGACGACGAGCTCGACGAGCTTTGGGCCTGCTTCGAATTGGGATTCAACTTTGACTCGCCAGATTTGGATCCGAATCTGTCGCTACCTTCCCCGCGCTGGAGATTTACCATGCGCTGAAGAATTGAAAAGCAAAAAACAAAATTCAAATTTTGTATAATTAGAATTCTTTATTTCGATGGTTTTTTCTTTTCTTCATTTTCCAATGATGATGCGACTAAGTTTCTGTATCTTTTCCTGCTGGTTTCAATGGTTGAAGGTTGTAGGAGTTAACCTAATTGTTGGGGTTTGTAATTACATTTATTTTTCCAGAAAAAAAAAAACGCTTTTATTTAACACTTTAGGAAGCTTTTTATAAGGCCTGCGATGATCCCTCCTATTTGTTAATTCTGTTGACACCTAACTTAGGTGTCAACTAGATATAAAACCAAATGACATGTGTCATTTTTTCATAGTGTCTAAATCTGATGTGTCAATTCCATATTAATTTACAAAATTTCCTTCCTTTTATGAAAATATTGTCTAGGTATAAAATAGTACTTTTTTTTTAGATTTTCATTCTCTTTTTTTTTTCACTACCAGCCTTTGATGTCCACCGTTTTATCTCTTACTAAATTCTCTCCCTGAAGAAGAAAACAGAAGAAAATTTTTACCTTTCACTGCCTTAATTCTGGATTTATTTTAATTCTGGATTTGCCTTAATTCTTTACCTTTCACTGCCTTAATTTTTACCGTTTGATGTTCGCCGTTGATTTGTTTTAATTCTGAATTTGTTGATTTGTTTTAATTCTGGATGTGAAGAATTCTATTCTGTGATTTGTTGGATTAGTTTGATGTATTCTGCGATTTTAATTCTGTTTGTTCTGCGTAGATTTATTTTAATTCTGAGATTTGTTTTAAGTTCTGCGTATTATTTGTTGGATTTGTTGTAATTCTGGATGTGAAGAATTCGGTTGTTTTAATTCTGAGATTTAATTTGTTGATTTGTTTTAATTCTGGATTTGTTGATTTGTTTTAATTTTGGATGTGAAGAATTCTATTTTGCGATTTGTTAGATTTGTTTGATGTATTAATTCTGCGATTTGTTTGATGTATTGTTAGATTTGTTTGATGTATTAATTATGCGATTTGTTTGATGTATTCTGCGATTTGTCTGCGTAGTTGATTTGTTTGATGTATTGT